>OZ022589.1:2533768-2651268 GCA_963669155.1 Arbacia lixula
GGGGGGGGGGGGGGGTATTACATATTGTATGTGTTCAAGACCCCAAATTGGTGGGGACATTTTTTGTTTTCGATATTTCAGGGTTACAGGCAGAAAATAGTGGAAGGGGACATTTGATATTATGTCCCCCCTCTTCGAATTTGTGGGGGGGGGGGGGGCAGGACCACCCCCGCCCCCCCCCCCCGTGATTTCCGCCCATGAGATTCCCATTGATGCATTGTAAGTATTACCTCATGTATATAACTGCGCATGCATCTGACAAGTATAAGAATTATCTTTCCTCAAAGTACTTCTGCGCATATTAGGTACGTACCGTCTCCGTACATGCACACCAGCCCACGCACATGAACAGAGGGTGGAGGTTGAACTCCCGAATGACCCGTCCCACTTATAACCGCCCAGGAGTCCATATGTCCAGTAACCAACGAGCACGACGATGACTACGAGGACGACCTGGGAGAGACCCAGTAACAAGAAGAAGTCCAGCATGACGCAGATGATGACGATGGCGACGATGGAGGTAAAGATAGTGCCGACACGAAGTGATGCGGGCGACGACGGCACAGACGTTGACGATGACTACGACGAAGGCTAAGGCGGTGCTGACTCGGAGTAATAATCCACGGGTGGATCTAAAAAAAATCCCCTCGATGATCGTATGGATAAAAGTCATGAAAAATTGACTATAATGACAGGGTAACCTCTTTGTAAAAGTCATGAAACTCGTCAAGAATCAGAAGTATACTTTAACTATAACGTGGATGAAATTTCAAAGTCATAGCTTCACGAGCCTTTCCAGAACTTGAAAAACAATCCCTAGTGATCAGAGTCTACATACTGTATTGCAAGTAACGTCCGCTAGCGATTTTTTTTTATTGTTTTGTTTTTACTTATAATAACATCACATTTTTATACAATAGCATAACTAGCACAGCGTAGGTTGTTAGATGGTATTGTGTGAAGATATGTGATGCTCTTGTGGGCAGGTGGAGGTAATCATTGCAATGTTCAGTTTGTGCATAAATTCGGTCTATTATCCTGTTTATTTCTACCTTTGATGATGTCACAAGGGTAATCTTGAGTTGGATGATATTTTGGAGGCGGGGCTATCAAATAGAGAAAAGTTATTTTAAAACCCATTGAACAGTTATGTTGCATCAACATAAGTCAACATACATTTTCATGTCAGGGGACCTTTAAGTTAAGTTCTTGTGTGCACAATGTGCGATGTGACCCATTGGGTGCATTATAGATGTGATTTCCGTGGGAGTTCGCGTCTATGGTGTACTGTGGTACGTTGTCTCTATTCAAGTCGCCGTAACGATTCAAATAAGCCCATCTGACGCGTTAACGGTACGGAGGGAAATCGCGACCCGACCAGGACCTACTAGCAAACAATAGGATTCTGTTCAAAGTCAGTTTCCAGTTCTATAATTGGGAGGGAAGTTCTCATAAATCATTTAACTCCATTCTCCGTGGTTATTACAATTTGTTTGACCTGCAAAAGGGCTACTCTGTCTATGAAGTGGCAGTAAGCTAAATCATTTTTAAAGGGATAGTTCACACTGGAGTTAAGCTAGTGTAATAAAACCAGGAACATGAAAGAAACATATTAGTCAAGGTTTGACAAAAATCGGTCGAAGGAAAAGAAAGTTATTAGATTTAGGCCTAATTATATACATTTTGATATTACGTGCAAGGTGCTCTCCAATGTGCACAAATGTCAATTTTCTCGACAGTATATTTACTTATTTACCTGTACATTTGATATATCATGAGACACATGTTTTTTCACAGATATGGCTTTAAAAATAATGTATTCCTTCTTCAAATAACAGAAAAGGGGAAACTTATGGGGGAAAAGTAATGTTATGAGAGAGCACCGCGCACGTACCGTCACAAAATCAAAACTTAAAATAATCATAACTCTCTTATCTTTTGACCAATTTTCGTCAAACCTTCACTAATGATTATGTTTCTTATGTTGCTGTCATCAAAACCGACAAAATGTTAGGGTGGACTATCTCTTTAAGTAGAAGCTTTGGGCTTGGTCTGGGGCTTGGCTATCTGTTGATAGCTCACGAAGAAGGTATTGCTTTGAAAGAAGCAGCAGGTAATCGCTGAAACATCCTGGAAGCGCTCTTTGCACAGTATAATTTTTATAGTATAACTTCGAGAGTGATAGCAAGTACACATATAACTTTAAGCTAATGTAATTTATATTATTTATATATACATATATATATCGTTATGCAAACCAGTCGTTTCCACTCAACATGGAAATATATACATCATACAATGTGGACAGGTAAATAACACGGCACTGACTACTGCGATTAATGATGTAGCTGTTTTAAAACTACGCTAACCACATCAGTGTTGTCGTAATCATGATACCAATTAAGGAGAGCTTACCTAATCAATGATGCTGCCGATATTGATACAGAACAGAAAATGCCTCAACATCGAGCTCGATCCGTTTCAAAATATCGATTACCGTTTCAAAACTTATGCAAAACTTATCTTCGCGCCCGTTTGCACCGCGTAAATGTCACTTTCAACTCAAACGTCTGCTTGATCATTGACGAATGAGAGCGTTTTGCTAACACCGTGACCGAAGAGAGAGCACATAACATTACAAATGATGTAACAAATGGTCGATCTCTAGGTAACCCTGGATCTTGGCTATAGCTCAATGAGTTGTTTTCAAAATCGCTGTTTAGTTTCCAAACGTCGCTTACCTTTGAGATTTGAAACAGGAAACTCCACTTCCTTATGCGAGTAAGTCATAGTTGCAGTCTGGTTACGATTGCGTTGTTACTCAACGGAGAGCGGGTCAGTGCGCGTGATAAACTCTAGGAGTTGTGTCACGGGGACTGTATTTAGGTGGTATGTCGTAATCGACAGATCACCTTCTAATTTAGGACTGTATTTTGGTGGAACTGCCAGAAATACAGAAGGAACGCAACAATTGCAAGTGACCTCTCTACCTAGCTCCTCGTTGTAATCAACTGTAGCTCTGTGGTAGGGTTACTACACTGTACTAGCTGATTCAATGTAGCAAAAACTGTATTTCGTTGATGAAATTGATGAATTCCAAGAGGAGGAGAGCAATGTAACGAAGATTAAATTGAGAACATGTGAGGTAAATAACAAATGGATGGTTATGAAAACACAAGGGTATGATGGGGAGGGAAGACAGATAGCATTAGCAGACATTGGCACCATCTTGATCGGCTTCATCATTTCCATCACCGTCATCATCATTATAGTAATGGTCATGCAGTATCATCATTATATTGATGGTCAGTATCATCATTGTGCATGGTGATGGTCAGAATCATCATTATAGCGATGGTCAGTATCATCATTATAGTGATGGTCAGTATCATCATTGTGCATGGTGATGGTCAGTATCATCATTATAGCGATGGTCAGTATCATCATTATAGTGATGGTCAGTATCATCATTATAGTGATGGTTAGTATCATCATTATAGTGATGGTCAGTATCATCATTATAGTGATGGTCAGTATCATCATTGTGCATGGTGATAGCCAGTATCATCATTATAGTGATGGTCAGTATCATCATTATAGCGATGGTCAGTATCATCATTATAGTGATGGTCAGTTTCATCATTATAGTGATGGTCAGTATCATCATTGTGCATGGTGATAGCCAGTATCATCATTACAGTGATGGTCAGTATCATCATTATAGCGATGGTCAGTATCATCATTATAGCGATGGTCAGTATCATCATTATAGTGATGGTCAGTATAATCATTATAGCGATGGTCAGTATCATCATTATAGTGATGGTCAGTATCATCATTGTGCATGGTGATAGCCAGTGTAATCATTATAGCGATGGTCAGTATCATCATTATAGTGATGGTCAGTTTCATCATTATAGTGATGGTCAGTATCATCATTGTGCATGGTGATAGCCAGTATCATCATTACAGTGATGGTCAGTATCATCATTATAGCGATGGTCAGTATCATCATTATAGCGATGGTCAGTATCATCATTATAGCGATGGTCAGTATCATCATTATAGCGATGGTCAGTATCATCATTATAGCGATGGTCAGTATCATCATTATAGCGATGGTCAGTATCATCATTATAGTGATGGTCAGTATCATCATTATAGCGATGGTCAGTATCATCATTATAGTGATGGTCAGTATCATCATTATAGCGATGGTCAGTATCATCATTGTGCACGGTGATCAGTATAATCATTATAGCGATGGTCAGTATCATCATTATAGCGATAGTCAGTATCATCATTGTGCATGGTGATAGCCAGTATCAGCATTATAGTGATGGTCAGTATCATCATTATAGTGATGGTCAGTATCATCATTAAAGTGATGGTCAGTTTCATCATTATAGTGATGGTCAGTATCATCATTATAGCGATGGTCAGTATCAGCATTGTGCATGGTGATAGCCAGTATCATCATTATAGTGATGGTCAGTATCATCATTATAGTGATGGTCAGTATCATCATTATAGTGATGGTCAGTATCATCATTATAGTGATGGTCAGTATCATCATTATAGTGATGGTCAGTATCATCATTATAGCGATGGTCAGTATCATCATTATAGTGATGGTCAGTATCATCATTATAGTGATGGTCAGTATCATCATTATAATGATGGTCAGTATCATCATTATAGTGATGGTCAGTATCATCATTATAGTGATGGTCAGTATCATCATTATAGCGATGGTCAGTATCATCATTATAGTGATGGTCAGTATCATCATTATAGCGATGGTCAGTATCATCATTGTGCACGGTGATAGCCAGTATAATCATTATAGCGATGGTCAGTATCATCATTGTGCATGGTGATAGCCAGTATAATCATTATAGCGATGGTCAGTATCATCATTATAGCGATGGTCAGTATTATCATTGTGCACGGTGATAGCCAGTATAATCATTATAGCGATGGTCAGTATCATCATTGTGCACGGTGATAGCCAGTATAATCATTATAGCGATGGTCAGTATCATCATTATAGCGATGGTCAGTATCATCATTGTGCATGGTGATAGCCAGTATAATCATTATAGCGATGGTCAGTATCATCATCACAATCACAACGCTCCCAGGTTGATCATCATCATCACTGTTCCCGTCACAAACTATAATAATAATGTCTCTATTTGTTTCTTTACCATCGTCATCCTCGCGATCATCGTGGACAACATCACAATTGTGTTCAACTATGCCATCATCATCTTCACCGTCATCAAAATCATCCCCGTCATCATTACCATCATCATCATATTACTATCGCCGTCACCATTATCGCCAACGTCATCGTCACTCCCATCATCTTCACCATCACCATTTTCATCTCCCCTTTTTCTCATTTTCTGACTCTTGTTGACCAATTCTCAATCGCCCTCCCCCCCCCCCCTCTCGGCCCCCAGCCACGCCACCATTATGATGACCATTACCTTCTCAACACGTTCTTCTTTTTTTTTACACAATCACGAAGAATTACCTGTTTTATGGTAAGCTAAGCTTTCGCTTGCGAGGCTGCAAGCTTCGTCAGACCGTCGCGACGGTCGTAGCTGTAGTAGCTGGCGCTGTTGCTGATGCAGCACGGCGAAGCTTGCAGCCTCGCAAACGAAAGCTATCATAAAACAGGTATTCTTCGTGATTGTGTAAAAAAAAAAAGAACGTTTTCTCATGATTACACACCAATTAGATGAACCTCTTCAGTGATCTTCTCTCTCTATTCATGGATATCTCTATCAAGACCATAGCTTCTACCTCCACATTACTGAGGCATATGCAACCAGGCAATTCTTGTAACTCCCATTGAAAGTAATCATATGGCAACAACCTCACTTCTTAGAGTTCATGGGCTGTGTCGTTGGCGCTAATCCTTATTTGCATTATTCGGAGAGCTACATATAGAGCTAGACTATCCCTTGGCCTCGTAACTTACCATGAACGGTAATTCTGACATCAATGGAAAGTAACATGGTAACATCGCTCGACAGCCAATCAAACTCAAGGTTTCCATAGAAGTTGCCATTGGTAGCAAAGTTACCATCAAAGTTATACTTCTATGCAACAGGGCCCTGAACACACAAAACACACCATGATAGGGAATGGATTGTTAATAATCATCATATTCGTTCTTCAAAATAACATTTATTTCAGCCATGCATTCATAAAAACAAATAATTATTATTTACAAGCACAATATCACTCCATTGCCCCACCCGCTTTATGGCACGTGATGAAATTACAATAGCTAACATCAGCTACAATTGCACACAAATACATTCACAGATGGTGTATCGCATGATACAAACCAACACTCATCCTAATAGCGTATCCATTGTATGCAGATTGGTGGTTTTAGAAGAGTTTCTCTGGTACGACATTGTCTAGCGGGCTCTCATTGAGAGATCCTGCATTGCTCACCCGCTGTTCACTGAACCCACATAGTTTAGAACCGGCTAATTTGACGTCAAACTTCGGTACTCTGTCAACTCAATTAATGCTCAAAGTGTCTCGGTTCTTGCGTGGTGCACACAGCGTAATGCCGCGTCTTCATTTTCCTATCGTGTATCACGTTACCTGCATGCAACAAAATGATGTACATGTATCTAATTTGTTCTCGACAAACGTATTCCAAATCACTTAAAGATTCAGCCTTGTACTCTTGCTCCTTATTTGTAATGATCTTAATGATTTTATGTTGCACTATGTACGTGATGTAGTAATATTCAACATCATTGTTTAACTATGAAGGCTTAACAGTTCCGCCCGTTCCACAAATAAAACTACTGGACTTGATCATCGAATGACCACTTAGGGACATGACGTAGATAACAAAAATATTGCCCAAACCTATAGATACACATGAAGAACTAGTTTGGAACGAACGATATTGCCTGCTGCTTCATGCAATCAGAACTGGGGATGAAAGTCACCATGTTTTACCGTGAACTCGACGTGCTACGAGGCATTCTCAAATCAGTAAGACATATACACCTTACCAGGGAGGTCTCCCTTACACCTCCCCAATCTTACATACAGCAGCATTTTGTCTGGCACTCAAACGGTTCGTTTGTCGAGGGACGTACAGTACATTTTTCTCACGCCATCCCAGTTTTCACCTTCAAACTCCTCCTGGACGAACTTAACCAACATGGAAAAACAATTGAATATGAACAATATATTCACGGTAGACAAACAGACATGTCTACAATAAAGTCATGTGTGACAAACAGACATGTCTACAGTGAAGCAATTAATGTATGTTTGTCTGCGGTGCCTTTTCAAGACATTTTACCGATTTGCAATTTCGTGACGAGTCAGCCTATCTGATATGCGTCGGGCTATAGTGGGCAAGTTACTGGTCGCGCGAAGGAGACTGACGGGCTCGGGCGCAGGGCTGCGCCCTCACCTATACGACCTCGCCCGTCAGTAGTTTGGCCACCAGCCCGACGCATATCGGATAGGCTAGTGACAAGTATACATGTACAAATAGATATGGTATCCACCGTTAAGGTCACGGAAGACGACACAATCCGATCAGTCATACGATTCTGCGACTGGCTGAGTCACAGGATGCAGGCATTGGGTTTATACAAGGTGACGTCACCTTTCCAGTCGTAGTCCTTTACGACTGCACAATCGTGGCAACATCGTGTCGTTTACGCCTTTAGAGGGTTTTTTTCACAGCGATGCCTGCATCGTAGTTAGGAAAATAGAAATCGAGATCTTTCGATTTATGAGTATCGTTTCTCTCCTGTACTCGAAGTATGATGGCACTCATGCTGTGTTGTTAACCACGTGATTCAGCGGCAAGTATCTGCTTTCGTCATCAGTCTCACTCTCCCCATCATCACGACGTGGGGGGTCATAAATTACTGGACATCGAGCTCGAGGGGGTACTGTCCATCGACCCTCGATCACCGCCACCACCGCCACCGCGGCTATTCCGTAACAGGTGATCGTGCCACTCGCCGAACTCGTTGTCCCTCGCGGCCAATGCCTTGGTCTGCCTGTCGACGTCGGCGACCTCGCGGGCGACCTTCTGGTCGAAGGCCCGCCGCTGCTCCGCCTCCTGCTGCTCCTTCTTCCTGCGCTGTCGCTCCTTCTTCTCGTGTGCCCATCTCTTGCTTAGCGTGGCCTCCACGTTGTCCATCAGGACCGTGGTAGGGGAGCGGTTGCGGGCTCGGTACCGCTGCGAGGAGAGAGGGAACAAGACATATACACGTTAAGGTTGTCGCTTCGTTAACTGTCATGCAACGGGAAAGACTGGCGTGCTTGGTTATGATATTGACAAGTCAACAGATTAACTACTTAATTCAATAACAATTTTGCTGAATGTGTGATACATAAGCTAAAAACAAATGATTTAAAAATGTATAATGAAACACATGCCAAAATATCTGTATAATAATTAACATCTTATTTTTACATTTTATTTCAACTCTACAAGTATAAAAAATAAAATATATTCAGTAATCAAGTACAGTGACACCTGTCTATAGTGGCCACCCAAGGGAAACAAAAATTGTGGCCTTTATAGACAGGTGGCTGCTATAGACAGGTTCTTTAACACATGATCTCTCTCCGGGGAATCATTATGGTGGCCACTATAGACAGGTTGGCTGCTACAGACAGGTGACCGCTAAGACAGGTTTGACTGTAGATGAATTGATTGAGATGTTGTAAGATGAAGTAAGCAAAACATGAAACAAAATATACTCATATCGAAGGGTACACTGAAATATTGTATTTGTTTGATAGATTTTGTTGAAAAGCTCTGTTTCTGTTCTTCTTCGTCAAAGTATTTTTTTCACCGTTCTCCTTTTCCCGCTCTTTCCCACTCTAGTCCTCGTCTACATCATACGTTTCGCTGCATGGTCAGTACAAAGTCACTAGGGCAAAAGCAAAGAAAGATGGATACCTAGAAAGGAATGAGGGAAAACTCACCGAGAACTCTCCCGAGGGCGATGGCCATTTTCCCTTAGGGTGCATCATCTCCGAGTCGAACTTTGGAGGCTGCTTCAGCACATCTCGCCCCATCTGAATTCCGTTGAAGCGATCCGACTCCATGATGGGCAGACCGTACACTGTACACATGAATCAAGGTGACGACATTCATTAATGACGCGTGAAATCAGATGTTTATTACCGTGTCTATCTGTTTGTATTATCTGTTCCATAAACTCCCTCATTACTATTGGCATGGAGTCAACCAAATCAGGTCTGGTAAAGTATGGGTTAAATCCATGTATGGTGGGACACGGAACAAGAGCTTCTTACCGGTTACCCACTTACCATTATTATAGCTTCTTACCGGTTACCCACTTACCATTATTATAGTTTCTTTTGTGCTCAATTAAACGAAATTATGACTAAACCTAATGACTAAATCTAACTAAACTTTAAACCTAACGTAATTATGACTAAACCTAATGAACGCAATAGTCATGTTTACGCCCAATGTTAAACATGATGAGTAGGCGTGTGAATGTAAGGGAGAACAGACTCCGAGATATCATCAGAATGATCAATATACACTTTAGCCGTAAGTATCTTATTAGTGATGTTCCATGATATATAGGTTCCGTAATCCTTGCCACTACTATTCTTTTCATTAAACACCCATCCTACCAAGTTATTCACTTACCAATATCCAGGTTTTCCCTCTTGAACTTGATGTTGTACGGGTCTTTCTCCTTGTTCGTCACGAACTCGTCCAGCCCAAGCGGGCCCAGTGCAGGGTACTAAACAACGGAATGCAATGGGACAGAAATATTGTCAAGTGTGAACACATCCTGGGCATCACAGCGAGATATGTACTAGCATCACATAATGACGTGGTTTCTATGGCATGATTGTATGTGATCTGGGCCATATTGCAGAGCTCTACAATGAATATTTGCTTGGCATACCCAAACAACTGAGGGAGACAACGCATTCCCAGGATGGTCTAATCTTCAACCCGCCCCCGGTCAAGCTCATGGCGTAATAACCAAAACATATAAGCCTTCAAGGGAACAAAGGCGAAACAAAAGAAACATGGGGCACCTAAACCCCCCCCCCCCCCCACCACCATGAACATTCGGTCACGACGACAAGCCCTCGACTCCATTCACAAACCCTCATATTAATTTGTTCACCCCTTCTTCATTTTATGACGTTTAGAGAGGCTAAGCTTAAGGTTGGAGGTGCAAAGCAGACAGTAATGCAGACTTACAGTGCAAAATTGATATTTCCATACCCTTTTTGTTCATTTCATAGCTCATCTTCGCGAGCGTTGCAGCGACTGTGTGGTTGTGCATAATTGAATGTGTATGTTCGCAGTACAGGATCACAGGGCCGACCGTACAGTGTTTCTCGTGTAACTGACACCGTGAAGGTGCTGAGATCTTTCTGGCACATTTTACTAACATATTAATTGTGTCCCCAACACAAAACAAATCGAGGGGACACCGTGACGGTGTTGATATTCACTTCCTATTATTTTTCTTACCTGTCTGAAATCGTGCGGCATTGGGTTCTTGAACGGCTCTCTGGGATGGACCAGTGTCTTGACCGCCTCCTTGCGGGCCGTGTCGGGGTCGGCAATCCTGAACTTGGTCAGCATCTTGGCGCTCCCCGGCCGCGGCGGCTGGAGAATCTTGGGCAGCGTCACCGCCGGCTTTTCCGCCACGTTGACCGCCTTCTTCTCCCCGGGGACGCACCCCCACCGCCACGGCTGCATCGACTCGCGAGTGTTGCGCTTCGGCGGATTGGGCATGTAGCGTTGTAGGGTAAAGTCGGGCGGGGGTCGCTTCCAGATATCTTCGGTGACCTCCCGTGGCCGGAGCAGGTAGGAGTCGCTGCGAGTCGTAAGGAGATCATGCCGAGCCTGGAACTTGCTCTTGTCCATGATTGTGAAGGAGTTTTGGTTGAGCATGGATGCGGTGCGTGTGTGCCCATGACTGCCGCTTCTGCTTCCGGCGGCTTCGGGACCTCGGGCTCGAATCCCTCCGGCACCTCCGGGCACTCGGGTATGGTGGGCTCCGGTGGAGGCCCCTGAACGGGAGTGGACTTGCGTCATGGTGTTATCACTGCGGCTACCACAGAACAGCAATTAATGAAGGGCATTTCGATACTAACAGGCCATGTCGAATGCTTGGGATGATAGACTGGAAATACACATAAAAGGGACAAAACATATTAGTGACGTAAGAGAGACTTTCATTACGAAACAGTCAACTCACCTGGCATCAATGATTTTGAGACATCGCTCGATCGCTGACCCATTAGCCCACTACACACACACACACACACACACACACACACACACACACACACACACACACACACATACACACACACACACACACACACACACACACACACACACACACACACACACACACACACACACACACACACACACACACACGCACGCACGAGGTCCACCATTTCACTAGGCCTATGCGTTACAAAAACGCCAGTTTTCCATTATTGGGGATAATACTAGTGGGCTAGATGTGCGATCATAACCATTGCCCGAAAGACTGCAAATGCATCTTTACGTAAAACATATGCAAATCCAAAAGAGTATGGAATCTCATCCCCGGATCTGATCACTGAAGCAGGTAAATATTTGTGCGAAGATATCAAAATAGGGCTGGTAAGGGTAGGGGAGTTCCCATACCGGGTCATTTTATTTGTCCCCCTCGCATCGACGAGAAACCATAGTTGTTTCTTAACCTGATTATAACAATGGAGTGTAATAGCTGCATGTTACACCGATACAATAAAGGCTCATGTAATGAAGATAATCGATCATGTCTTGCGATGATATGTGATATCAAAGAGATGCTGCTATGAATTACATTATAGACCACTGTAGACGTTTCATCTTTATCTTCAGAGCCATTGTACATTGCACTTCCAAACTGTCGTTTTTCTTCTTTTGTTTTAGACTATACAACTTGTATAAACCGACGAAAGCAAACAACCTTTTTCAATAGATTTCCCTACTTTTCAAATCATAACTGCATAATGATTTTTGATAAGAATATACATCAATTCAATTCAATTCTTTATTCATTTAACAAACAAGAATAAACAACTTTCATGAACAATGAGTAAAAGGCATGACCAGAAAGCCGATGGCTTGTGAGATGTGATAACCTTTAATATGTGGTTCAAAACATATAAGTATAAAGTACATTATTTAAATGACATACAGTAAGATGAACCCAAGTACACAAATTACATAAAAAATACATACTAAAAAACATATATCAAAGAGAGACTAATACAAGCAAATACAAACGAAGCAAAAAAAAAAAAACAAACAAACAAACACAAACGAATGTTTAACAACTAAGACAATAATCAACAGAGTAAACAGTATGCAATTTCTTCAACGCGTTACTGGGTCGGTGCCGCTACAAGGCCGATTCAGGCATTCCTCAGCGGATTCTTATGGCGACGATACGACGCACACACATCGTTTTCCAAAGTAAGACTATCAGTACCATAGGTGCATGGCGTGTGCAATAAGTTAATGTGCTTTCCCTTACTTGGTTTTTGAGTGAGTTAAGACACGCAGTGTCTGGTCGACTGGAGATTTATCTTATTGGGAATGCACACGCACTTCCGCGACTCATTGTATTTTTATAAAGCCTTGCTATACATCTTTAATATTGGCTTTGGCAAAAAAAAACACCTGCCCGCCCGTCCATTACTCCTGAAAGACACACTGAAAGGAATTCGTTAAAGCATTCACTCACATTGTTTGTTTGTCTGTCCGTCCGTTACCCCCTCCCCCTCCCTCCGTCTCTCTCTCTCTTTCTTTCTCTCTCTCTCTCTCTCTCTCTCTCTCTCTCTCTAACCCTCACGTTCTCTAATTACACGTGTGTGTGTGTGTGTGTGTGTGTATCATTTGTGCAAAAATGCATCAATGGCGGGTAAAGGGTTAATTAGTCGAACTGCCAGTAGCGGATCAAAACCTCCATTCTTTTTGAGAATCATACACTAAACATAAATCTGTTAATACACCAATATCCACACACACAAACAAATCATTCTGCGCCACCTCTGTTTCCAAATTTGCCGTCGCGTCGGCGCCCACTTTATATCTAAATCCTGGATCCGCTATGCAGTGTGTACTCTGTCGAGATGTCTTTTACATTCAGGTGGTGTCGTCATTATTCTTGGTTCCACGCAACAACTCGAAGATCTTGACAAATATTTACTCTTCCATCTTGTCCTTCTATCTCTATCTCGCTCGTTGTCTGAACAAGATATTGATTCAAGCATGTATTAGGCTCCTGTGCTATCTTAAAGGGACGTGGCTACCTTGTACCGGCCTTGAAAAGACAGATTGTCCAGCACAATTTTGCACAAGATTAAAAGTTTGGCCATGTCCATTGTTATGCTAGTTGCCCTTTCTAAACAATATTGCTTAAATGAGGGTTTCACTGGTTCGACATTGCCTTTTGCCACTGTCGGGCACTCCCAAAGAGAGTCCTTGCTGTAATCACCAATATTTGCTCTTACTCGCATAGTTTAGAACCAGTTGTCTTGACAACATGCTCATATGACGTCACATTTCGGTACTCTATGAGGTTTCCAATTATGTTTAAAATTTTCTCTTGCATTAAATTTTATTACATATAATCCAGTCCTTTAATTCGCACTTGAATATCTCATTATCAATGAACGAATGCACGCATTGACGCCAATTACGCGACAATACAAAGATGAATGATAATGTAATCACAGTCGATCACTATGAATCTATGTTATCAACTGTCTTACGAGGCTGTAAAAAAGAACATGGTAACACAGGTTACGTTTGCTTTTCGTATACATCTTCCCTTCTAACTCAGTCGTCAATATGTTCTATGAAATAGTTGGCACACATTGAACTGATATGTACAATGCCAAAGTTAGTAATTTGTACAATGTATAAGCAACGTTTCCTTTTGTGTCTCGAGGTAATTTGAACATGATTTATTCATCCCTTCGTCTCTAAGGAAATATTGTTATACGTTTATATATTTATGTTGGTTGCTTTATCAACATCAAGACAATTAAGTTACTTTTTCGTATGTACAGTTGATTTGCTGTTACTATCCATCTACGAGCTTTACAAAGTTGGTTGCATTTACATTTATCCGATGTTGACACAAAAACAAACTAAACATATTTGTTTACATTCATGATATTCGCGACTCTGGTTATTCGTTCTTATTTTGCAGCAATTGAAACCCGTAGTCATGGTGATGATAACTTGACAGAATGTTAGGAATTTCTTGACAGCTTGCGGACGTAAACCAGATACCTCCCATGTGAGTTGAAATTGTGTCAGCGAGACCACCAAGAAACATGAAAATCAGGGTCATAATCCTTGGGGTAATAGTCGTACAAGGGATCAATTTGCCCCGAAACCTCCCGAGGACACGTTGCCTCACCGGAGGTTAGTATTATAATTTAGAACGGATTTTATATGTGTCTGTGCTTCATGCGGCAATTGGCATGATTAGTAGGGTGGGAGAAGAACAAGAGTGAGAACAAAAAGGGAGAAGAAAGACGAGATGGGAGGAGGAGAAGAAGAAGAAGAAGAAGAAGAAGAAAAAGAAGAAGAAGAAGAAGAAGAAGAAGAAGAAGAAGAAGAAGAAGGAGGAGGAGGAGGAGGAGGAGGAGAAGAAGAAGAAGAAGAAGAAGAAGAAGAAACGAAGGAGATAGAGAAGGAAAGGGAGACGATGAAGAAAGAGATGAATAAAAAGAAGAACAAGAGAAAGAGGAAATTAGAACAACGAACAAAGTAGAAAGAAGAAGAAAGTATTTTAGCATTACAACTATAGCCGTACATGTCGGCAGCAACTAATGCGGCTTGCGTTGTCTTACACATACGATCAACGTATCAAGAAGATCATTCATCCATCAATACTTTGTACGCAATCGATGATGCAAGGCATGAATTCTTAATCACGACTTGCGCCGCTATAGAATGAGACAGAATAATTATTCTACTGCAAAAACATAATGTATAGCTTATACACTGTATATACAGGGAGGAGGGAGGGGGGGGGGGTACTACATGAAACGGAGTACGGTTGTCAGCATCACTGATCAAAATCTCATTGCCAGATGATCATGATATTGATGCTATTCTTTCGAATCATCGGCGTCAAAAGTGGATGTTAAATACAGCTAAGTTTTATGCCAGCTAAGTGTTATGAAAGCTTTTTGGGACTAAATTTCACGTTCAATAAGAATATAAATTCCTTCAGATTTTAAGACACATACACAAACAAACATTTACTAATTCACTTTCCTATCTCAATTTGGTTTGTAAACCTATTTCTATACTATACCTACAATATTAGATCCTTTATTCATGCTAGTCAAATATGTCTTGCATCGCACATGTTTGTTTTACGCACACACACACACACACGTATATATTGGACCTGTCATGATATGTTATTAAGTTTGTATACTATGTCCGTATGTCGAACATTCTTTAGTATTTTAATGAAGATAAATTATACACTTATAATACGAAACGTTATCACAGAGAAATGTGAACATGTCGTGTATGTCAATGACTATGCACCAAGAATGAAACATTATCAGCATGTATATATATGTCTACATGTACCAATAATAACCAATAACAGTATCAGCATGTGCTCGCTTTGCACACGCATCGCATGAATTCACTTGGACTGAACCACAATATATGCTGATTTTAAACATTGATGTAAAACAATTTTGCCATACACATGTGTTTATTTATTTATCGAGAACTTTTAGACCACATTTATAGACCAGCCCATAATTTAATTTTGTACCTTGTCCGGGTTCATGCAATAAATCTTGTTATAAATATTGCTACGGTCTTCGTGTGTATAAGATATCCGAGTGTGTACAAAGAAACCTCAATTATTGTATGGAAAAACAAGTACACTGTACACGTTATGGATAAAACATAACACACGATTGACATGTTTATCAGTTGTATCATCTTCAAAAGCATGACAATCGTTATGCCGGGTGCATATACAGAGATAGTATCACTCTCTACAAACATCGACCATCGTAAACAGTGCACTCAGGATGCACATAACTACATGTATGAAAACGAAAATCGATAATGGTAACTTACCTTTCTTCCAAATGGTGTTTTTTGTATCCTCGTCGCAGAACATGCAGTGTGACATATAATACGTCGAAAATCTTCCTGAGTTCGATATATCCACTATTTGTCGCTAGGTAGTGAGCGCTGTGGTAGAGTTAAATACAGTCGACAGTTTTCGTCGGTAGATTGTGCGTATAATAGACACTGGCCAGCACACATGGGGGTCCTATTGTAGGAGGGGATTCCGGCGTGCCTGTTGATCTTGGTAACCGACCCTAGCAACGGCGAAACTCCGGGATTCGTCCATTCTGGGAGGAGTGTCGAACAATGAGACGGAGAACAAACATGACAATAGAGCGACCTACAGAGCGATCAACCCATTGACACGGTTGAATATCTGTTGGGTCAGGGAGTATGATATTTGGTCGTCCCTCCTTAATCGAGTGCGATTTACCCCTCCACAAAGAATCGGATCGCCCAACATTGCTCGGGTTTTTTACTGAATGAAAATCGGCCGATTTGACCTATAATTCGAGTCACATTGTTCGGAGTTATCAACGTACTCACGCGACGTATAAATCCATAATTTCTTCTGCTTTCATTATTCTCTTCTCTTCTCTTCCCGTGTTCCACCTTTCTCATACTCCCTCTCTCTCCGTCTCTCTGACTTTCTCTGTCATGTTATCAGTCCATGTTTATACGTTTCTGTCTCTATCTCTACCGGCCCCTATCATGCCTTTTACTATCTTTGATTTATTTTTGAGTACATTTTCAATTTAGAATGTAAACCAAACTAAAAATATCTCCTCTCGTCTGTTACCCGACCCCCCCCCCCCTCTCTCTCTCTCTCTCTCTCTCTTTCTCTCTCTCTCTCTCTCTCTCTCTCTCTCTCTCTCTCTCTCTCTCTCTCTCTCTCTCTCTCTCTCTCTCTTACTCTTTCACTCTTCCTCTGCCCCGCCCCAAAATGCTGCCTCATGATAAGTATGAGTTCCAACGTTCGGTAATGAAGAGAGGGCGCCACGTCGATTGTTTGAGAACCCGAACGCGCAGCTGGTATGTATCTTACATATGTTTTTTTTGTGAAATAACGAGATGAATCGCAAATAATGGCCCGGATTCAAAGTAAACAACCAGCTAGATATCATCACACGATGGTTCTATCATCGTTACAGTATATATGAGGGAGTACTGCACAGTACACTGTCACTTTTTACTTCACGGTAGGTGAAGCGTTTTTCACTGAACAAGCATGATTTCCAATAACCCAAAGTATACCGAGGTGGTTATTCCGAAAATTATGTATTAGAGATACAGCAATTTTGACAATACCGTTCCTGGTTGTTGCTAAATAAGCTGCTAAGGCTTACAAACAAATCATGTTTGAAATATAACGATGTTTGCACAACACTGACCCGTCGAAATCACCATTGAAACATAATGATTGATGTTCAACTTGGAGTCAAAGAATGACAGACTGGTGTCTAACATTCCGGTATAACCTCTTGAATGACAACAACGATGAAATCAATCTTACCCTGTACTATTTTGTGAGGAGATGTCAGTCGCGGGTTATTTCTGACTTTAAATAAGAAATGTTGGCTTTCAATGTTATCAAACAATCACTCAAAGGTATTGTAGCCTTTAACAAAAGCCATTCTACCCTAAAGATAACAGGTATGAAATCTCACAATTATAGCTTCACGAACCTTTTCAGGAAAAGCAAAGAACTATCATTGTTTACGTTTGAAACATCCCGCTATATCTATCGTATTGCACCGGCCAGTGAGTCGCTCCGCTAGTCCAGAAACTGGCCGTATTTTATCGTCCGCTTTATTCTCCCTCACACATTACGCCACTCGCTGATTCACATCGTACGCACACACCGCGCCAGACCACTGATAGCGCGACTCCACGAATCTGGTCGCCCGAAAAAAAAAAATCAGGGTGAAAAATTTTGTATGAGATGCGCCACCAACGTTCGTTGTCGGCGTATTGCTAAATACATGGGGTGGGCGCATCATTGCGGAGCGGAGAGGCGTCTAGGTTTTCAATGATCATGGATCCAACTATGTCCTCATTTGTCTCATGCCTCTTTTTTGTTTAGGAAATGGTTGAAAGAAGTGATAGGAATACCACTGAATATGACTCATTTTAAGTTAATGCGTTCTTATATATATTTTGTATCATTGTAAATCAATATCTGTAAGTCCCTTGATATTCAATGAAGTATGTTTATATGCTTCATTTCCATAGATAAATGCCGCATTGAAACTGAAATTAAAATCTAAATCAAATTTGTTTGCCGTCATGTCCCTACTTAAAGTGCACAAAGACAATACTTAGAGATAGCGTGTGCTTAGGAACATCTTGCGATGATGCAATGCCGAATCCCGTTATTTAGTGAATATCCTATTAAATATCATGACTCTGTCTTCGCTCTCGGTATTTGTATTTCAACGTGATATGAAAAATGAAGACAACGAAAGTGAGACGAATTAAAAGGAGAAGAATAAAATGAACAAGAAAAACTAGAAGAAGAATTTGAAGTAGAGGGAGAAAGAGACAATAAAAGGAAAAAGAAAAAGAAGAAGAACAAGAAGGAGAAGAAGAAGAAGACGAAGAAGAAAAAGAAGAAGAAGAGGAAGAAGAAGAAGAGAACAAGAAGAAGAAGAAAAAGAAAAACAAGAACAAGAACAAGAACAAGGAGAAGATGAAAGAGAAGATGAGGAAGGAGAAAAAAGACAAACCAGATCGAGAATATCAGTAGAAGACAAACAGAATCAACTGTACAAAACAAGAAAAAAGCACATGTCAAAATCAATCTCCCACTTTCGGGTAATCAGTCATTTCATACTTGAAACCATCTTTTGGACACCTATTCAAGCAATCGGAGGATCCATCATGCAATTCGATACCAACCTCCTGGCATCGCTTTTTACCACCCCAGATAACGGCTGGCCGTCCACGCATTCGCTCCAGCAGCTTTTCCAAACACTCATGTCACTCCAATGTAACCTGGGGGCGTGGCCGCGGGACTAGGGGGGCTCTCTCTTTCTTTCTTTCTGTCTGTCTGTCTGTCTGTATGTCTGTCTGTCTGTCTGTCTGTCTCTTTATGTCTCTCTCTCTCTCTCTCTCTCTCTCCCCCCCCCCTTCTTTCTCTCTCCAACTCTCTTCTCTCTCCCAACTTCTCTCACCCCCATGCTCACCTCTGCTCTCTTCGTCTACCTCTCTGTCTCCACCTCTCCCCCTCTCTCTCTCTTTCTCTCTACCTTGCACTCTCTCTCTCTCTGTCTCTGTGTCTTTGTCTCTCTTTCTCTCTGTGTCCCTCCTTCCCCTTCTTTATCTGTCCTCTCTTTCTCCAAACTCTCTTCTCTCTCACAACTTCTCTCACTGCCATGCTCACCTCCGCTTTCTTCATCTATCTATCTATCTCCACCCCCTTCCCTCTCTTGACCTGTCTCTCCATCCCCCTCTCTCTGCATGGACCCTACCATGAAGGGTCCGTGCTCTCTGTCTACTTGTCTCTCTTTCTCCTATCTCTAATAGCGCGCGAGCTGACAGCAGCGATTGCACGGACGAACACGCACGCACGCTCACGGAGGGACCTCCCAGTACAGATCGCCCTCCTGACATACCCTGTCGCGCATGATGATGACGCCACATCGTCAACAACAACACCACTACTAAAAAAAAGAACCCCACCAAGATGGGCGACTTCATTAGCAAACTCATCGATGAATTCCGCGACAAGGGAGTCCAGCCCGCGCCGTACACGGTCCGGATCAAGACGGGCGATTGCCGCAACGCCGGCACCGATGCCAACATCTTCATCGCCCTGCATAGCAAGGATGACGAGCGGACAAAGAACGTCCAGCTAGCGGGGAGCTTCTGGCAGGACCACTTCGAGCGAGGGGAGTATAACACCTTTAAGCCCAGGGATCTCATTGACAAGGGGCCAGTGCTGAAATTGGAGGTGTGGAGGGACCTCGCAGGCTTCAACGACTCATGGTAAGAAGATTGATCAGGTAAATTGTATTGATTGATTGTTTGTTTGGTCGACTGATTGAATGATTGATTGATTGGTTGGTTGATTGATTGATTGACTGATTGATTGATCGATTGTTTGGTTGATTGATTGATCGATCGATTGGTTGGTTGGTTGATAATTTGATCGGTTGATTCAGTGTTTGGTCGATTGATTGATTGGTTGATTCTGTGATTATTTGATTAATTGATTGATTGATCTATTGGTTGATTATTTGTTTGTTTGTTTGTTTGATTGATTAATTAGTTGATTGATATGTTTTCTGATTTTTCTGGCGAAGTTAACAACAAGCTCAACAAAAATTCTACGAAGAAACTGTAAAAGGTTAGTGAAGAATTAAATTAGAAGAGAAGCTTATCTCCTCGAACTACATCAGAGAGGAAAATTTGCTTGTCTACGTATAATCGAGTGCGTTCACCCTTAGCTGCTACATGTTTCCCCGGAGCAAACTCACCTCATCCACATCACCGCCGCCCATCGAATACCATCTATATAGACAAAACCACGGATCATCCCAGGACAGAGGGAAGGCCCCGGACCCCATTATCATCCGATACGCCCGTATGATGGACCGCGACCGGCTGCTACAGGCCTTTGAGCACCAACAAGACCCCAACAAGAGGTGGGAACGCATCGCGATTCGCAAAAAATACCTTCCACCGTGAAAAGGGTGAGGGGATCGTCTCGCCGGTTACAGTTCGACATTCCGACGGTTCGTTATTCCGAAGGTATGTTCGTTATTCCGAAGCTTCGTTTATTCCGAAGATTCGTTATTCCGAAGGTTCGTATAATTCCGAAACACGTAAATTGCCTATACCTCGATGCTCGTTAGTCCGAAAACGAAAAAGGGTTCGTTAATCCGAGCATTTTTGGAGTTATTCCGAAGGTTCGTTTTTCCGAAGGTTCATTAATTCGAAAACCTGCGAACCTTATTTCCTTTTCGGATTAACGAACCTTCGGAAAAACGAACCTTATTTCTTTTTCGTACGCACGAACCTTCGGAATAACGAACCGTATTTCTTTCTCGGACTAACGAACCTTCGGAACAACGAAACTTATTTTGTTTTCGGACTGACGAACCTTCGGAATAACGAACATTCGGAGCATTCGAACCTTCGGAATAACGAACCTTCGGAATAACGAATGCTCCCCGTCTCGCCTCAGTCGCGTCCGCAAGAAGAACGAACAAGCCACCATAATCAAGGTGTTTGGTACATATACTGTTCTCCAGACGAGAAAGCCTGCCAAGACCGGTGAAGAATATGAGTCAACTTTCTTTCTTTTAACCCATGCTCCACGCCGCTAGACAGTTATGTGTTCTCAACATGTGCTTTTCAGGTGTTTTAACAATTACGAACATGACTGTGTGGCAACGACTTCTCAGAGATAACAAAAGTAATGAAGAGTCTCATTTCCCTTGTTCCGTTCTGTTAATGGCATCAATACTTCCGTGATCATAACAGGTATCATCAGGTGTTTCAAATAAAATATCTCCTCTGCACGCAAATCAGCTTCTAGAGGCAAAATTGGCAATTGGAGATATTTCTTTCCAAGATTGCAACAGCTATATATCGGCCCCGAAGCATGGTACATCAAAGCATTGTCATGATTACATAATCATTGTCAGGATTCTGACAATGTTTTTGAAATTCATCAGCACGCTTCAGAAACCATACACATGTAATTATGCTCGAGTTCCTTCTCTTTCCTGCTAACACCTCCCTGATATGTCAATCGAAAATGTACTTGGAATTATTCAGAATATCATTAGTTTGTACATTATCATACTGCTGCAAATATATAAGACCGAAGAATAGTTGCATGTTTGAAAAGCACTTTCTCGTTGTTAGGCCTTTCTTTACTTCTTCTTTGTTTTTCTTTACAGAATTTATGAAGAGATTAATTGTATTTTGTTCGTGTTTTGCAACGTTTATTGTACCTGAATTTACATTGTTGTAACACATAAAATTGAATCTTGCCTGAGGGAGTGATTGATTAAATAATACATCGACTGATAACATTCATTTTCTTTAGTTTAACCTTCACAAACATGAGCATTATGTTTGATATGTCTTATATTTGTTATGAAAAAAATAAAGCGATGAATAAATTGCGTGGCTTGCTTGAATAGGAAGTAAAACTTTGGTTCGTGTTTGAAATTAATATTTTTACAATTTGTATCTTATGAAAAGAAGGAATTGAAAAATAATGTAGAACATACCGGTTTCGGATCAGATGAATCAAATCACTCTTGTTTCTGCTTTTTTCAGTTGAATCGATTTTTCAAAATCGTTTTTACAACATCGATGCTGTTTACCCTTGAAATATACACATCACGAAACCACGAAAAGAGGAAAAAAGAAATAAAGAAATAAAAACGAAGAGGAAGAAACAAATATGACATTTACGAAGGAGTATTTGATGCATAGATTTTTAAATAGATCTTTACAAGGACATGAAATAAAATCATGCTGAGAAAAGAGATTCCGGATTGGCAACCATGTGATTAAGTGGAGACACAATCAAAATTGTTTAATGACAATTCTTTTATTGAGCCGACACAATTGTATTGGCGACTTCATGTTTGCTCATACTGTTTTTATTGTTTTACACAATGATATTCACGGCTTGCAATAAGTGAACGCATAAATTAGCGAATCTAAGATGGCAAATACAAAACAGACAATTTTCAAATAGATACTTTACAATAGCTAGTGGATTAGTTCGAATCAGTTCTCGCAGTGTGTGTCTATCCTGCACAATAACGATACCCAGTATATCGGATCGCATCGGATCTCAAATTGTGCGATGGGCCCAGGTCTGGAACCAAACTTTTCCGACAATGCATAACACATAAGCAATCGGTTCGTATCCGTTTTCGTAGTGTGCGCTTGGAACTATATATGTTATACATGAACCATTATCGCCCAACTCGCACCCAGGTTCGTCGACGTCATCGAGGTCGAGCGGCACTCGACGACCACGACGTACGTGTTCCCAGTGAACCGATGGGTGAAGGACAAACCCCGCCTGCAGCTGGTAGAGTGGGACAGCCGACTACCGCAGGATGATGAGGATCGTAAGGAGCAGCGCCTGGCCGAGCTCGAGACGATGAGGAAAAAGTACGACTTCGTCTGGAGGTTTGAAGGCGTTATGCCCCAGGTGCGTCATCATCTTGCTCTTCGTCGATTTCGAGATATTTGAAAGTGCTCATTGTTTTTTGGTGCACGTTCTTCCACACCATGGTCTCTCCCGCACCATAGCCTTCTGCGATACTACCTCGTCAATATTTCCTTGTTGTCTTCTTCGAAAACGGTATTTACCCTCTTTAACATCAACGCCATAATCATTATCATCACCATCATCTTCATTATCGTCGTCATCACCACATCATCATAATTGTTTTCAATATTATCATCGCAATCGTCGTCATCGTCATCAGAACTTTAGTCATGGTCGTTCCATTTTCTTCTGCTCTCGCTATCAATATGACCAACATCATGAATATAGAGAGTGGTATAAGTCTAACCTTTTGGTTCATCTTCTTCTCTTTCTTTGTCTTCCTATCCTGCCCTTTCTCCTCATTCCATATTTCTTTATATCAGGTTCACTCTTCTCATCCGCGGCAATCAAACCTGTAAGGTAACATGAGTACATATCAATGCATATATTTTCCTCGCTAGTTCCATGCACCATGTCTCCTTACGATTGGTTGGCAGACCCAGATCTTCATTTCCACTGACTTTGTTATGCAGTACTGCTTGCAAATCATCCTTACTTTTCCCCGTTGGTTAATTATCATCGGCATATCTGAAGTGGCGTACAATCTTGCCACGAACAACAGTTTTATACATTTTGTTCCCATGGTTGCCACAGGCACGAGATGTACCTATGGAAGAGACGCTGACGTATGGATACGAGGTGAGATCTTTACAATTCTTCCTTTACTATTCAAGGAGCAGTTCACTCCAGTAACAGTGGTCAAAAGCACCAGAAAATAGAGAAATAAATTGGCACAGGTTTAAGTAAATTCGGGCAAAAAACAACAACCAAAGTTACGATTGTTTATACGTAATATATTTCTGAAAGAACTCGTAATCACGATTTTGAGGTAGAGAGAATGAAAGATGATTTTACTGTTTATTATGATCTCCCCTATGACATAACACGACTTTAGCATGAATAGATTAAACATGATATAAACAATTATTTAAGATACAATGTAGCAATTCAAGAAACTATGCAATTTACAATAGGTTGGTTTTTAATAAATTTATATTAGTTATATGGAACGGATGGAGGCTGGCAAAGAATTCCATATACGTGGGGCAGAGCATAAAATCCCAAACCACCAAAATGTGCATTTTTTGTGATTTTTTTTTTACGATTAAGAATATTTTCAAAACGAAGGGACCTTATTGGCGTGTATAAGTGAATCCTTTGAGAAAGATAATTCTGGGCATGACCATGTATAGACTTGAAAGTTAAAAGAAGAATTTTAAACTGAACACGAAATTTAGTGGGGAGCCAATGCAAATGTTTAATTGTTGGTGTAATATGGTTATGTTTTTTGATGAGGAAAAGTAGACGTGCTACAGAGTTCTGGATTCTCTGCAGCTTGGCCAAAAAAAAATATTCACACAATTACCATTTGATCCCATCCGACAGTATTTAACTGCAATTCCTTTTAAACTGTGAATATTTCATCTCAACTACCGCACAAAATAATCAATACTACTACTACTACTACTACTACTACTACTACTACTACTACTACTACTACTACCACCACCACCACTTTCCCCACTACCACTACCATTGCTACCTCCTCCACCACTATGACGACAATGACGATGACAATGACGACGACGGCGACGACGACAGTGGGATCTGACGAAACACAACATCGCCCTGAGTCTACAAGGCCTTATCTCTCGTGCGCGCGCAACCTTCTGGAACTCTCTGGATGATATGCGAGACGTTTACACCAACGCAGCGGGGGATCTGCCGCCACCAGCGGTGAGTCTTGAGCAGTCAAGATGTCCAATATTTTGCCAATACATGTACTGAAAATCACTTCATAGAGAATTAACTTTGAATGGGCAAAACCACGCTTTATCACGTGATCAACTCTTGACCAACCCTATAGCAACATTCTTAGTATGTTGAATATAATATGCAAATAATCAACGTTGGTGAAGGTGATGGGACGAACTATCACTTCCGAGGCGATCTAGATGTCGCTATCTTCCCGAAGCGCAGCTGAGGAAAGATAGCGTATACATTCAAATCGCCGAGGAAGTGATAGTTCGTCTCATTGCCTGAAACCAAAAGTTGATTATTTGCTTAATCATGTAAATATCAGTCTCTTTTCCTTTTAAATATCAATCTCTTTATTAGCTTTATATTCCACATCTGAAACCAACTATCTATATTTAAAATGACAATTAAACGTACAAAAGTAATGTTTACTTCTGTACTTAACCCCGAGCCGCTGCCATGGGGAAATTATGAACCGTTAGTAGTATGAATTATAAATGTTACTGCACTTTCCCATTAAGTAATGCTCTTAAAATAACTGTATTGCACTTAAATCATATAGGGCATGATTTTGTTTGGCACTTATAGAGTTGAGACAAGACAACTATTTTGCATGAATTTCCCTCAGTGTCTTAAAAAATGGCGGAAGGATACTTGGTTCGGGCTGCAGCGGCTGGTGGGTTGCAATCCCACGCAGATCAGACTGTGTAAGAAGATACCTCCAAAGTAAGTGCGCCATTTCACAATTTCATTTTTCTTGTATTTTTTCTTATTCATCTTAAAGACATAAAGGATCATCGGCATGTTCGTTAAATGCACAACTGCATTTTGTTTAGAGGATGTTGCTTGCTGACTTAAGAATTCCCATTTCTGATAGCCAAACTTAAACCTAAGAAAATATATATAAAAGGAAAGGGGAGGGCATCACATATTGTTCGAACTGTAATTTCGCTTTTTACCACGGATGCATTCCCGGGAAGACTGCCTGTAACGGAGGACCTGTTGAAACCGCTGATGGAAGGGATGTCGATTTCAAAGGCGATGAGGAAAAAAAGGCTGTTCATCATTGACTACGAGATCCTCAAAGAACTACCAATCAGACAGGGTGGAGAGGTAAGGGTGCGTCCGATATGCGGTGACGGGGGTACTGGTTGTGTTTGGAGCGGTAATGATGCTGGTGATGGTGGTGGTAGTGGTTGGGAATTATGATAGAACTGGTGCTGGTTGTAGTCGTACTATTAGTGATGTTAGTTTGTTTATATGTTTCTTTGCTTAGTTTGTGTGTGTGAGAGAGAGTCAGATACATATTCGCACACACATAGGCACACATCCAGACAGAAACAGAGAGAGAGAGAGAGAGAGAGAGAGAGAGAGAGATACAAACAGACATAGACAGAGAGATAGAGAGAGATAGATAGAATGGGTTTTTCTGTATTTCTGTGTACTTATGCAACATGATGAGGATGATAAGAACCAGTGAATGCTGATACCACGCCCCTCTCTCTGTTACGTCACACCAACAGCTACCAGCACCCATAGCGCTCTTCTTCTTGAACAAGGATGACGACCTGGTTCCAGTGGCTATCCAGCTGTTCCAAGAGCCAAGTGAGACCAACCCGGTAAATAAAACAATCCATTTCTGATATGTCCATCGTACGATTTATATCGATCGTAAATCTGTATCACAAAGAACCTATGGTCGATATCGATCATAACGTGCAAATGAACGTTATTTGGCGGGAAATTTCGTAACGTTTGATAGCAAAATCATGCATAGCAGTCCTATATGCAATAATATACACCGATATCTACATGTACGATTATTGTAAGTAACTCTTTGTAATACGGCATCTTGCTGGGCGTTCCACATCCGATAAATATACACTACACAGTACCACTGGTGTTGACATAAATAAATGGCAAAAAAATCCACGAGAGTGTGAAAGTTAATTTACTTAGCCTAATCAATGATCAACAATGTACCACAATGTACTAGCCCGTGTTCCATAGGCCGTGGAAGGAGTGTATTTAGAAGAAAGAGGATCAAAGATTGTGGCATAGAACCTAGGTTGGAAGTCTGCATACCCAGTAAATGTAACAAAATACTCAAGTACCTGTCAGTTTAAATGATGATAGATCGCTCTTGACGTTTGTAGAGCACCCACTCCAAAAGAGGAAGAACAACTGCATTGACAACAAACACGACCAAGGTAGGACGAAGAGACCGGAAGTGGACATGACTGTGGATTGTGGGATGACTTCTCCCTTTATGTGGTATGAAGAATTAGAGTGAAGGATTGAATCGTTTTCGTTTTGATGTTTTTTTTTTCTCTCTACCCTACAGTTTTAAAGATCCGTCCATAATTCAAGCTCCGTCTTCTGCTTTTTATCCTAATAGATCTTCGTCCCAAGCGACCCAGAATGCACCTGGCTGCTGGCCAAGATGTGGTTCAACCTGTCGGACGCCTCCTACCACCAGTCCGTCATCCACATGGGTCTCTCCCACCTCCTCATAGAGACTATTGCCGTGGCAACGCATCGCTGCCTGTCCCCATCTCACCCTCTCAATCGTCTACTCGCCCCGCACTTCCGCTTCCTGCTGGGGATCAACCAGTGAGCTCGAGTATTATTTGCTCGCTTTGCACATTTAGCATCCACATTCAGCATTAAAAAAACCTACACATTCAATGATCAAATTTGATTAAAAATTACAACTTCAACAAAAACAACACAATACGTTTACAAACAAACCAAATAAGGAGAGAATTCTACTGCACAAGAATGAGAATGTGGGGGATTACCAAAAAGCCAGATGCTTATCTAGGGTAAGTAGGGACTCTTTTAGCCGGAGGTACTAAACACCCGCAACGTTGTACAATCGTACCGATTTTGTAATTACGCCCACTTATTCTTTCTCCGTCTCTTTTCACCCCTTATTATTTTGCTCTCATCTTTCGTTATTATGACACCCACGTTTATGGTGATTTATGATTCTGCCCCCCCCCCCCCCCTCCTCCTCCTCCTCCTCCCCCTCTTCTCTTTTTTTCTTCTGCTTTTCCTACTCCACCTTTTCCTCCTGCTCTTCCTCCTTCTCCTCCTCCTCCTCCTCTCTCCCTCCTCCCTCCCTTCTCCTCCTTTTTTCATCTTCACCTCTTGCTCCACCTTACTTCCCTCCTTCTGCTCCTTTACCCTCCTCGTCCCTCCTCCCATCGTCTTTCATCCTTTCCTTCCTACTCACCATTCTCCCCTCTCCACCCCATCCCTCCACGTCCTCAGCGTGGGCTACGACACTCTGTTCGGCCAGGACGGTTGGATTGAGGAAACACTCCTGATCGGTCGGAAGGGCATGATGGAGCTCATCCGCCGAGTCTGGGCCAAGTGGGACATCTCTAAGGACGGCCACCTCATGCACGACCTCGAAGAGCGAGGTGTCCACGACCCCAAGGTCCTGCCCAAGTACCACTACCGCGACGACGCCGTGCTCGTCTATGACGCCATTGAAGAGTACGTACGGACGGTCGTCAACGGGTATTACGGTGAGGACTTACAGTGAGGTTATTCATTATACATACGTTATTAATTATTGGTTGCTTAACCAATACTATACAACATATACATAAATTCATTATTCAAACCGCCCTAAGTGGAGAGACATTGTGGCCAACCTTCGAGTCGAAGACGGCACGTGATGATGACATAAATTAATTTGTATTCAGTTAAGGCCTGTAATCTGCATTGATCTAACTCTAATCATGTTTGATGGAGAAAAAAAAAACACTCATGAAAGGTGCCAATAATAATTTGTATGCGGGTTGAGGTACAGATTAATGGTTCTCGATAATCTAACTATAAGTATGCTTGATGTGGATTTAAAAAGAATTATAATAGGTGTCGATCATGACGTATTTTGGTAAATTTGTGGATATCTGATAGGACACGCAAAGAAGATCAAAGCTGACCCAGAAGTACTTGAATGGGGCCGGACGTTGTGGACGGAGCCCTCCGCTGCTTCCCCTCACTCTTGTGGGATCAAGGTAAGCTCAACATAATAATCTGGGAACATCGACCCTGCAGATGGGCTCACGAAACTGTCGTTTATGTAAATAAACGACAGAGATCATGGCCGATTTGGTATGAGACTTTCTTGATAACATTGTGACTCTTTAGACCACCGACATGAGATAGTTGGTATCATCCATATGAATACCCCCCCCCCCCCCCCCCCCCCTCCGATACCCTGTTAAGGTACGCCTGGACTTTGACGCGGGTGCTTTTCTTCCGCGGGAAAAAAAAATGAAAAAATCCTCACCAAGTCTTTAGAATACCAGGGCTATTTATCCGTCTGCAATGGGCAAGAAAACGTGTGTAAGTTCTTGACTGGTATTATGTTACGCGGCTGCTGAAAATTGCCTTCGTGTGAACGTTCCTTTGCCCTTATATCGCCGCAGGGGATTCCTAGCGAGGGCAAATTCCGTAACGGCCAGCAACTCACGGAGCTTATTACCAACATCATCTTCATCTGCTCGGCCGGCCACGCCGCGGTAGCATTCACCCAGTATGACGAGTACGGGTTCCTCCCAGCGTACCCTGCTTGCCTACGCGGCACACCGCCCAAGGATAAGGTATGTATGGGCCCTGGGGTATGGGCCCCGTCATATCAATCGATCGCAAATCCAATTCCCTATCTGCAATGTACAGAACTCCGATTGATATCAATCGCAAGTGAAGTTGCGACCAATCGCTAATATTTTAGAAGACAGTGTCCTGGTGTACTTATAAAACTCGATATAGCTGTTCCGAGTTCATACTAGTTTAGCATTTTGTACACATACCAGTGTAAGTTTAAGAACTGACATTTATTTGGGTATTGGTGTTGATGCTGGTACGAGTATTGATGTTGATGTAGGAATATAATGGTGCTATCATTGGTACTAGTACTGATGTTGGTATTATTTTGTTTAGATACTGGCAAGTTTTCTGAGTCTATATTTAAAAATTATTTTATTACTTTGTATAACCCTTACGCTTTATTTTCGGAAATGAATGATATGACATGGAAATACAAGGATAGGGTGGTGATGGCAGTAGTCCCAAAGTACTTGTAGTTATACAGAAAAAGAAATGAATAAAAGGGTAATGAGAATGTAGTTGTTTTTCTTTAAATATCAGAAAGAGGTAGTATCAGTCTCTACGTTTCGGACAGTGTCATCCGGGTAATACTCGTTCTTGGATTGCGATCTCTATACACAATAATTAGCAATAAAGTAGTTAATTATCATGTATTTTGACTGCCCCGCCCTTATTACGTACAACTTCCCAGAGCGTCCGAACTGAGGCCGATGTCTTGGAGACTCTCCCTCCCAAAGACTGGACCATTCGAGCCATGGTCATGTCTCGGATCCTCAGCTCCAGGGAGACCAAATCTCTGGGGGACTTCGAGGTGCAGTACATGTACGACCCGATCGGAAAGAAGGCCATCGAAGTGTAAGCGAATACAATTCTCCATCCCGCACATCAGGGAAAGGTCGTCCAAAAGTGCACCAGACATCCATAGTTTTGTTTGCAGTTATACCCATACCCACTTCTGGTCTCATACACTAATATATTTAGACCGGATGTAGATGTCAGATGTCGAGGAATGTATCGACTTTATTGAAACACTTAACTAAAACTGATTTTGTTTTCACTCAACTCTTTCCTGTACCATACACTAAAATGGGCAAAGTGTACATTACTGTTGAAAATATGTCTTTAGGAAAAGTGGGTGGTGCTAAATTGTTCCTTTTTTGCCACCTTTTCCTTTATCAAACAGCTTACATGAAGAGCTCAAGGCGGTTACAGTGGAGATCGACAAACGGAATAAGGAGCGGTCTCAGCCCTACCTGGTTCTCCGTCCGAGCAACATCCCTAACTCCATCGCCATCTGAAGACAATCCCAAGACGGTGTCTTAATGTTAGGTCACCACACAAGCAACATCTCTAACTCCATCGCCATCTGAAGATAATCCTAAGACGGTGTCTGCTTGTTGGGTCACCACACAAGCAACATCACAAACTCCATCGCCATCTGAAGATAATCCTAAGACGGTGTCTGCTTGTTGGGTCACCACACAAGCAACATCACAAACTCCATCGCCATCTGAAGATAATCCCAAGACTGTGTCTTCTCGTTGGGTCACCACACAAGCAATGACCCAAACTCCATCGCCATCTGAAGATAATCCTAAGACGGTGTTTTCTTGTTGGGTCACCACACAAGCAACATCTCCATTTCTATCGGAATATCAAAGACAATGTCTTATTTACAAAGACAATTTAGGCATACACCCAGTAGTAAGGATAGCTCCATCCTGTAAATGACTGAAAAACAAGTCAGAAAATATCTTGGAGCCAGACGGGATTTGAACCTGCAACCTACTGCTTACCAGGCAACGACTTAATCACGCAAGCTCTCTGTAGTTCAATAATCAAGACACGACAACATGAAAATAAATACCGAAGAGTCTCATTTAATCTGACTCATTCATATTCAGGAGTAGTCCACCGTAAGGACCATTGGACTAGATTTTAGTGAAAGGGCTTTCTGGGGTAATTTCAATTTACAATTTACAATGTCAATTTACAATTTACAAATGCCTTATTTGTGGGTTGTAATTTGAACTGTTTCCATACAATATAGTCATTCTTGAAGTCGTAATAAACCGGCTAGCACACTCTAGTTTCTACCACAGAAAATAGAAAAGGCCGCAATTGATGCAAATTCGTGATAACATTATAAATACATGAATATTGCAATAGGAAGGACTCGTGATTTATATGCTCCATTAACGTACCCGTCAGTAAAAAATATTAGAAATTTATGATTAGAAGCTTAAGTATTAAGGTGAGTGAGTGCTTTGTATTCTCTGTGTTCTTGCTTGCTATTCGGAGGGACGGTAGACGTGCGTATAACCCATACCCAAATATGATGAATATATTGAATAGGCTGCAGAATATTACATCTTATGAAATGAAATGCATGCTAATTGGATATGTATATATGTTCGCAATAGACATTGTGGACTCAAAGAGTGATGGAATGGGCTTCTCACAAATGTTCTCTCCTCTGGCAAAGCGTCTTGTATTTTCAAGTTGTTACCTCTAAGCAATTTCTTTTCTGGATAGCGAGAAACTGCTGGCGTCACATTACAGGCTCAACCGACTTGGTATGGATATACCTTTATGATGATAATTCTGATATGCAAAATGCAATATTCATATTGTTTGCCTTGTCGTGGATGTAGTAGAAGAATATCATCTAATCTAATGTTCCTTAGAAGAATTTGGGTTCGTGATATTTGTATATCAGATTTATAACTATTTAAAGGAATGTTTGATGTATTATATACACATATTTCGTTTTCATTCTCCCCTCTATTCCTCCTCTCAAATATAAATTACATCCTACTTTTTTTAACGTAAGCTTAGGTAACTGTTTGTTTTCTGTATTGTAATCCTTATGTTTTCCTTTGTAACTGCCTATTTCTCGCCCTGCATTAAGCATTAATTAGCTGTGACCTGGGCTGTGTATGTTTATTTCCCTTTACTGCCTCTAAATGTCTAATCAAGTGATCTGGAAAAAAACGATTTAACGAATTCTTGAGATAAATAATTCATAAAATAAAAAAATAATACCTAAAAATACCTAATGGTATCATAAAACTTTAGGACGTTGAGGAATAGTTAGTTGATAATTAGGTACGTCTCGCTATCATGACTATTTTGTTGTAGAATTGTTTATTGTATGAAAATGTGGTGTTTTTTATGCACTGTTAAATGTTAAATAGTGGTGCTTTAGTCCTATTAAACGATGAAAAGTTCAATTTCAAACTCAAACATTCTCATAGTTTCATTTTTGTCGCAAGCATATTTAAAAGCGATCATATTTCGTTGATTAAAAATGAATAAAATCAGCCTACCATGCTTAATGTAATAAGTGTCGTTTATATTCATATTGATTGAATAAATGGATTTAATTTACCTTTTAAACAAAGAAATGACCCAGTGTTGGGTATGAGTTCGGTTTTAAACGTTTGTTACATGATGTTATATTTCTGTTACAGTTTTAGATTTTTTATTAGTGTGCTATTATTGTATCAAAATATAAAATTTGTTTCCACTTGTTCATACAAACGTAAACATAACAACACGGTTTCTATTCAATATTCCGACGAAAGTTGGTCCGATGCACCCCCCCCCCCCCTTCTCTCTCCCACCACACCTCCGGCTCCTCCCGTTGTCGCTCCAACCTTCTCCAATATGGTTTTCCTTTCTGTTTTTAAAGAATAGTACTAGAAAAAACATAATCCCTGTAGTACTTCTCTAAATAAATAAGTATAGCGTCTCTTTTTCTCGTTTATCTGTCAAAAAACCCCGATGTGGGCACCTTTGATATCCAGAGCTGTACAGGGTTTTAGGGTTTTTTTTATTCAAGTTAGCCTGAATGCCACCTAATGCCATATGTGTAATGATTTTGGTATTTGAATATGTGTAATGATCCTTGTGAAATTAAAATAACCGCCATAAACATAAATGCCAACGGCGTGAATAAAATATTTAATTCACGCCGTTCAAACAATACGTTACCAATGGGAACCCCAAAGCTTCTCCGAGGTTGTCCGAGTAGCAACAACTAATTGATCTAAAGTGCATTCCATCCATTGAATCTGAATGACAAGATACAGGTGAATGCAATAACGCGTTACTACGCAGTTAGGGGGGAAAGTTGTAAATACATTACGAAAATGGTCTCTTGTTGACTTCCGTACAATCTAAGCTTAATGTTTGTAAGGCATGGGGATATACCCATCGGAATAACGGTCCATTATGGATCAATCTGTCAATGGTTCGTAGGAATACTGGGCAGTCCCTACTTAATTGTATTGAAATTCGCAATCATACAATGTAAACAAAACAACTTCATGATAAGTGATTGAGTGCAATGTGGACGTCCCTCTATTACAAAATGTGTAACAGAAAGAGGCTTACCTGAACCTAGTTTGGCTCCCATGCTGTCAGATATTTATGATACAAACTGAAAAATAATGATATGACATTAATAATAATATAACAATAGAAAAATGATATTCTAAGACTGTTAATTGTATCATTTTTTTTTTCTTTTTTCAGTCCAGGGGAGCTGGGGATGAAATAGAGAATTATTCCACCGCAGCCAGACCCATAGCCATTGACTATCTTGTTTTAGAAACGCCCGGCAGCCTGGGAGTTAGGCTAACCTGAAGCGCCATGACCACGTGTGGTGATTGCTGGCTCTCGTAACGGAAATGTGGATGTTACTACCCGTCTTGGAAATCGATCTCGATCTCTTGCGTGTGTTTGTTTTGGTAAGATAGAAGCAGGAAATGATATATGATTTCACGTTAATCCTTCCTACCTCAATTTTACGACTGGGATGCAGAATTACATTTTCCGTTCGTTTCCGTTCAATAAAGTTTGTGGCGAAAATAAAATAAAAGAGGGGAAAGGGGCAAAAAGAGGTAATGAGAGGGGGTTGGAGAAGAGAAAGAGGAGGAGAGATTGAAATAAAGTTTGTGGCGAAAATAAAATAAAAGAGGGGAAAGTGGCAAAAAGAGGTAATGGGAGGGGAATGGAGAAGAGAAAGAAGAGATTGAAATAAAGTTTGTGGCGAAAATGAAATAAAAGAGGGGAAAGGGGATATGGAGGAAAGACGTGGGAGGAAGATAGAAGGAAAGAGGGAGGAAGATAGAGAGAAAGAAGAGGGGATGGGGAAATGTATTTGATGTAGGCAGAGATGATTGGAGATGATGCAATGGGAATGAATGCATTAACCCTTACGTGCCATTGGTGCATTTTGGAACAAGTAATTATACACAATTCATACCATGCAGACTTTTGTCTGGCACACGATGAGTTGTTTTTTTTTTCTTCTTCTTCTTTATGTATTTATTGACGTATACACAAGTTAAAATACGAACACAAAATGCTTCCAGAAATGCCAAAGTACATGTAGAAATAGCATTATGCACACATGAATAAGAAGCTAACTATACAAAAAAACACACACATTTAAGAACAAATTGTGTGAATAGTAGAAGCACACTGACTGACTAAGAACATGTCTGGTACAGATAAAACAAAGAATCAGGACTGGGCCTGAGGCCTTGTAGTTTCAATTGAAAAAGACCATTTTTAAAGTGGACACCCAATTTATTTCCTTTCTCTGCTATTTTATAGTCAAGTTTCTTTTTACAGTTGATAAAAAATCATAAAAAAATTTGGTTCCAGCGTTTGAAATCTGCAACGATGTATATAAAATTTCAGGAAAAGGACTAAACAGTTAATACATTGCATGTGAACAGAATCTTTAGATACACCAAACATCTTCTCAAAAGTTATCTAATTCAGGTGACACCCTATTTTTTGTGCTGATAAAAGATAGTAGGTTTTGCCAAAGCGAGGTGATTCTTGGACAAATTGGCACAAGATGACATGATACCATACTGTTTGGACATAATGACAATGACATGGCGGATGAGGAGAGAAAGAGAACAAGACATATCCCAAGCTGATGTGTTATGACAGAGACATGACGTCCATACATATTTTCGAACTTTTGGATCCCTGAAATCAAAACAACAATATGTCCTGATACACAAAAGGTAGCCGTTGCGATGGTTGCAGAGGCACAATTTCAGAGGGAGCTCCCCCCCCCCAGTACGCCCCCCTCCCCTCTCTCTTTCTATCTCTTTCTGTCTCCTGTCTCTGTCTCTCTGTGCCTCCGAGGTTTCATGATTTCTTTTTCCTTGTTATGATTATCTTTAGAAATACGAATGGTCGGATGACATGGATGTTATTAAGATACACACCCACGTACTGGAGCTATGATATGTCGCAGATATGGTCTAAACCAAGTGGCTTATATGCCTAGATAGATTCTTTACACCGACCGACATACCAGCGAAACATGAACCATAGGATGCACGGACATCCTTTTGGTAATATCAGACGTATCGGCAAGAAGACTACCGCTTTGTTTTAGCGATAGGCGGATGTGAACATAACTACGGTAAATAACCTCAAAAAAGGAATAAGTAACTGTTTGTAAAGATGAAAGATGGGGCAAAAGGCAGTGACTTTTAGAATGCTAGTTAGCTTGTTCGGAAATAAATAACAGAATGTTAAATCATGGACACTACCACGATGGTTAAATCAACTCTTTCACCTGGTACCATCTTCAATTCTCTCTCATTCTCTATACCGTCTCTCTCTCTCTCTCTCTCTCGCTCTCTCTCCCCTCTTTCTCTCAGACTCCATTACCCATCAAACGTCTCTATATCTCTGTCTGTCAGCCTCTCTCTTTCTCTCCCTATCTCGTCCTTTCTCCCCCTCTCCCCCCCCCCCCTTCTCCTCTCACCCACCGGTCATAATCATCTCTCCCTGTGTTGTGACCATAAGGCTGCTTGTACCTTTTTTATGAGAGATTTATTTGTCGATGTTCTGGGGGTAATAAGCTAATGATTATGCCACCGACGCTGGTTTAAACCATGTTTACTCAACATGCCCTTTGGATGAAGCCCTGCTCAATCAGTTTCCATTCAGTACTATTTGCTGTCATTCGGTTCCGTGTTGCTGTGTTTGTGTATGATGACATTTCGTCTCTCCACCTTCTCTATTTTGTCGGCCCATTTTTCGCGTTTCTGTTCTTGGTTGCCATTCTGCGAGTTTCTTGTTCCATCTGTTGTCTTGTGTTCTACATAAGTGTCCTGCCCATCTCCATTTCATCTCTGTAATTTTTACTATAATATCTTTGACTTTCATTTTCTGCCGTATGTCAGTGTGCATCACTTTGTCAAGTAATGCTAAATGGTGAAGATGATGATGACCTTTGTCACATTGGCAATCAAGGAAAGTATACGGAATCTCTGTGTATCACCATTGTCTTTGTTCATCAGTAATACGTGCATCACATTAAGCAGCATTTTACCTGGCACATAGGACGTTAAAGAACGGCAGAAAATAAAAATGTATATTATTTTGATCTGTTATATCGACGCAGCTCCTAGCGAGACATGTTTCCGTCCACAAGCAAAGATTGTTTCGATAAGTGCCTTTCTCCATAAACGGGATGTGAAAACATATACATTACCAAATATGAGCGACCTAGCTTTGGTGACTTGAGAATCATTCACTTACTGACGTGGTTTTCCTCTGCCGCGCTCGCCGCCTGCATTGACGCGACGGCTTTCTCGCAGCGGTAAAGTGCAACTAGGCGGCAAACGATTTGACCGCAAGAGGGGATCAAATGTGAGAAAGGCCTTAGGAAAGCTGGCATCATAGCAGGCGGAAGCGACCAGCCGGGCCGTCGTGTGGACGCTACCGTGAAGGATACGGAGTTAAAGCGGACCACTGAGCGCAAGTTTTTAAACAAAATTAGCCATCCTGGAATCCAAGCACAATCGCAGCGGACCGCACCAAGCAGTTCTCCAATCAGTTTGCGAAGTCGATGATGATGATGATGGCAATGATGGTGCATGGCGGACTAGTCAGGGGCATGCTTTCTCCCGGAACAGCGGCGACCGCTTTTCTCATGATGACAGCGTTTTGGGGGCAGGTATGGGCTTTCAACATCGACACCCACGCTGCCCGAGTCTACCGGGGCGCACCGGGGAGCTACTTCGGGTATGCGGTGGAGTTGCACCGCGAGGGAGACGATAACATGTAAGTCAATATACAGTACCGTCACTGCTCAAGTCAGGGCCGTGACCAGGTCGGACATCACATACCTACACACACCTACACGCACATATATGTGCACAATTTAGAGCAAATAGCCTACAGACTTTTTTTTTTTTTTTTTATTTACGGAAGCTATTTTGGCTCTCAAATAGTATATCAATTAAAGTTAAGTATTCATGTTATCTATCAGAGACAAGAATCTCCATCTTAAAAAATACAATCAAATTAAAATCGGGCGATAGTTATCACACTTGTGAGAGTCCCTCTTTTTGAAAAAAAAAGGATTAGTAGATGGGGAGACAACTGTTTCTATAGAGAAGTGAAATATATGAGCCAGCGGCCTGACTAAGAGGTTGATGGCAGATTTAGCTACGCCGTCATGACCGGAACTCTAACCTTTGGGCGTTTTCTGAGCTATAGCCAAAATGTCTACTTCGGGTTTTAAAAACAAATGATGTGCAAAACTACCACGTAGATAGTCTGTATAACGATATGGTGAAGCAGTAATCGATTGTGAGCAATTAATACCGGTATCATAATTGTTGAAAATGCTGGCAATATCTTTACCATTTACCCAATACGACATTTACAAGATTCCATGTTTTTCTTAACTCAAACCTTACAGCTTTGAATTGATTGAAATAGTACTTCCTTTTAGAACATCGTATAACTGAGTCTGAATTTAATCGATTTCGGTACTGTTTGTATGCCAATAAAGCTCTGTCAGCTGTAGGATTTGATTTATACATTATTTGATTGAAATCCTTCCAAGCCTGCCCCACCCCACCTCCACCTCCGCCCTAGCCCACATACACACACACCAACTATGCACACAATCACACACACCATACATCATCCAGCTGTACCCTGATCACGTTCAAAACCCAAACATTAATTTGTATGAAATAACTGTGAGGAAAGGGATGGACAGGGAAAATGCTTCGTTATCCCTTCGCATCTTATAATAAATATCGCAAACAGACACACAAAGATTCAAAAACTCACTCACACGCACACACACACAAATATATATACACACAGCTACACACACATACACACACAAACGAACATACACATACACGCATCGTTGTGGTTTATACCAGTGACTGGCAACTCTATGTAACCACGCAGGGTGTTGGTGGGGGCACCTCGGGCTCAGACGTCTCAGCCAGGGGTGTCCCGAGGAGGGGCCCTCTTCAAATGCCCCATCAAGCCACACTCATCATCGGGGTCAACGTCGACATCGTCCTCACGAGCCTTGAGATCGGCGTCATCAATACCGCCATCGGAACTACTTCCAATATCACACGGGCCTACATCCTCGACAGCATCGCCATTGACTACGACCCGATCTACACCAGCGACGTCGACGCCCCATCCATCGGCGTCGCCTTCCTCGTTCACGTCGGAATGTGATCAGATTATCGTCGATCAAAATGGTAGGCCTATCAATTTGGTTCCAGTAGTTAGTGATTACAATCACCACAACGTATAAACATTGTATGTCAGACGAATTGCTGTGTTATGCATTGTGTGTATAATACTTGTGCAAAAATGCACCAATGGCACATGAATATTGCCCCACTCTGACAAAAGGAAGCACGTGACAAATCACTCAAATCTGGGTTATTGGTACTCTTAGATTGTTCCCAGCATTCCCTACATACGGACAAAATCTGGACAAGAAATATTCATCTTGCTGCGAGATATTCAATCTAACACGATGTGGTTTTGCACTGATGCCAATGCAAGTGAAAGACACATTTTGCTCATTAACAAGAAAAGTCTCTTTTGCTAGTTGCTTCCTTTTGTCAGAATAGAGCTGAATGGTTAAAGTGCCCTGGCGGATACAAATACATCGCAATATAGCCAAAATAAAAAGGGTAAAACTGTGCAAAACATATCATCATTGTAAACAAATTCAGTGTACAAAACATAACACAGTACAATGTACAACATCTTCATATTATATATTGAAAATTGTTGTCCAATGATGTAGTAACAATAAATTCAAAAGATATTGCAGAATTACAAAAAGTGTGGAAAATGAATAAAGCGAGAAATATACAAAGCTAAATACACTATGCACAGTTATATTATAATTTATTTACAAATGTACGGTAATTACACGTAGCCATCTATCTACCTTCTTTCTTTATATGCATGTATTTGTCTGTATAGGGAATGAAATGCTGGATGGATATGAGGTCACGAATAAGTCCGGTCAGATGCACGGGGCTACGGTCAAGAGCTCGGGGCCAGATGGGACGATTGTGGTAATCGACTATTTCCATTGCCAGTTTAACGCTGCTCCGTCAATTCTCGATCCGTTCCGCATGATATATAAGGAATGTCATCCCATGGTGCACCGCGCTGCCACAGTCAAGCTCTGTATTGTAGTCATGTCCACTTCCGGTCTGGTGTACTAGTGTCTGAGATTGGAAGCAGATATGACTGAAAAAAACAATGATTTCACTGCGCGGTGCATTATGGGAATGCGGTATGAAGAAAATTCCCGTACCTGGTAATACGCGTACCCTTTATACAAGAACTTGACTGCGTGTCCATGACTTAAGTCTAGCAGTTTATCGAATGCACCATATATACCTTATTGTCACATATGACATCACGTATATGATGACAATCTAAGAACTGCTCAAACATTAAATGGCAATGATCTCTGATTTTGTTCAAACATGAACAGATCTGTTTTTGTGTTTTGCGGCATCTTTCGGAAGATAATGTCATAATTGTTATGCAATAATAATGGAGTATGACATATTCTGCCATTCTCTTATGAGGTACTGTTTATAGGTCTACCCTTTATCTCAGTTGTGTAGAATATCGATTGTATTCACATTTTCCCTCCCCATATCAGTCAGTCAAATATATATCACTGCATAAATGACGCAGGTGTGCCAGCCGTTGTTCACGTGGTTCTTCTTCGCGAGCAACCAGCCGGGCGCGGGAAGGTTCCCCGTCGGAGGGTGCTTCTTCATCCGTAGGAACTTCACGGAGATCAGTGTGTTTCAGCCGTGCAAGAGCAGGGGTGAGAGAACTATTTTATTGCGTGTCATTTTGTTTAGGGTAGGGTGTCTGTCAAATTTCGAAGTACGGAGACTGAATTTAGGGCGATGTTACAATAGCCCAGGGCCCCGTAACATAAAATGGCAACGGCCAATCAACATCAGTGTTGCATGCGCTCTTTGTTCAAAAGACTGACCACCAACCAATCAGAATTCGTCTTTCAAATTTGCGATTGATAGCAAATCTTTATGTAACGGGGACCTGGTCGCTGGATACGAGAACGTACCTTGCACACATAATGTGCACCATCTTCACTCCTTGGGGGAGATCATTCACGTATTCGTTTATCTCCTGAATGGAGAACAGCAATGTGCCTGAAGTATCTTGCTTGAAAGACACAAGGATATTGTAAGTTATATTATATCATTTTTCAGCGTGTTATTTATTGAATTTCTTTTAAACAAAGAAGAGAAGTGAAGTGAAGAAAGAAAATAAAAATGATAAGAAGAGGATGAGTAGAGGAAGAAGAGGATGACAAGGAGGATAAACTGTATGTCATTTTCAGTATCGCATTGATTGTCTCTATATTGATGAAGAACGGAAGATAGATGGGAAGAGAGTGAAGAACTACAAGAAAGAGGACAAGAAGGTGAAAAAGAGGACGAAGAGGAGGATACACCATGACTTGTACACTGTGTGTCATCTCGCAGCATCGTATTGATTTATTAGTTGCTGTTTTTAGAAATAAAAAAAAAGAAAGGCGGAAGAGAAGAGAGTGAACAAAGAGAAAAAAAGGGAAGAAAAGTAAGGAGAGGGTGGTGATAAGGATACATTGCGTGTCATCTTCAAGCATCTTATAGATTAATTTTCTTTTCAAATAAGAAAGAGAAGACTAGGAGAAAATGTATGTATTTATTCATTTTTACTTACCCAGGGTAACCTTGTCAGTGATTGGGGCACTCATTGTTTATTGTTTATATGTGTCTGTAGTATCGCTATATATTATTGTGTTATTGTACTGGTGGAAAGCAAATTTCCATAATTTTGGACTGAATAAATAATCTTGTATCTTGTTATTCCCAAGGGCCCAGTTTAAAAAAAAACAAACAATAGTACATCATAATACAATCATACATGTTATATGAAGAATGGGGAATGAGAAGGAAGAGGATGAGAAGAAGATGACGAGTTGGATACATTGTGTGTCAACCTACAGCATCTTATTCACTGGTATTGATTGTTGATAAAGAGGGGAAGGCGGGAGGGAAGAGTGAGAATAAGAAAGAAAACGAATTTGAAGTGAAGGACATTAAAAAAAACGAAACGAAAAGAAGAATCAACAGTACAATGAAAAGAAGAAACAGAGAAGAAGACAAAACGAATAGGAAAAGGAGAGCGAAAATGAATGGAAAGAAAGTAGAAAACTTTGAAACATTAAGTCCATTATGATGCTAAATAAGATACGAATAGAGTGGAAATCAATTAATAAACATGATAAAGGAATAAAACAAAATTATTTATCCGAGAGTCGTGATCCTTGCCATTATGTCCATATCTCATTACCAGAGCAGTCTCCATCCTATCATAATTAATGTACAATAGACAGATAATTGGGGTTGTACTTAACATCTTGGGTAGAAACATATCCATATCAATAGTGTCGTCTGCTCTTTAATGATTGAGAAGGATCGGTCAAAGCATGCTGAAGAGTAAAGACAATAATTCATCAAACTCATCGTTGAAATGTACTTTACAATGTAATCTCATTGCGTCTCATGGTCTGTATGATGCGATAATGTCAACCTATTCTGCCTTTTTTAATATCGCAAGATCTCGCCTTCGTCAACTTCCTGAAGTGTGAAACCGGTTTCAGTGCAGCAGTTACAGAGGTATATATTAACGGCTGTTTAATGCAAAATGTCCATTATATCTAACGCGACACGTTGTAAAGTCACAGCCGCCGAACACGATGAATCAACAAATCAATAAAATATATTTTATAGAAACAAAACATTTCGGATTTCGTTCGATTTAAATCAAACTAGAATGGGACACGTGGTCGTGGCAAAATGGTACTCCATTAAATCACGGGTCCACTAGTATTTACCAAAATTCTACCCTCACCTTTGGCCCTGTCAGTTCAATAGCTACAAATTATTAACTCAAGTTATTAATTCACCCATACTATTGGCATGATTGAGCACGCGGAGGTTTTTCGACCTAGCTTGCGGGTGGTGCCTAGTCACATATTTTGTTGTAATTCGAGTTGCCCTCGGGGCGTGGGGAGGGGTATACATATATGGAGGTCTACTTAGGCGCATTATATTTTGACATTTTGATATTACATACTGTTTACTCTGTTGATTATTGCCTTAGCTGTTAATCATTCGTTTGTTTTCGTGTTTGCTTGTTTTTGTTTTGTGTGTGTTTGCTTGTATTAGTTTTTCTTTGATGTATTTTTTAAAGTACGTATGTATGTGATTTGTGTACTTAGGTTCCTCTTGCTGTATGTCATTTAAATAATGGACTTTATACTTATGTGCATTGAACTACATGTTAAAGGGCATATACTGTACCGGGAAGGCAAAAAAACCTTCAAAATGTAATTGTTAGCAATCTTCTTGCCAATGGTCTTAAATTCATTTATTGTCTATTTTAGAAGCTTGCTGAAAGTTATTTGCCCTCAAATTATCCATAAATCCTGTATATGGAGTAATTAATGATTAATGATTAAATCCTCAAAATGTTCGGCCCGAACATTTTGAGGATTTGTGATTTAATCACTCATTACTCCAAATGTAGATCATCTGAGGGCAAATAACTTTCAGGAAGCTTCTAAAATAGACAATACATGAATTTAAGACCATTGGCATGAAGATTGCTAACAATTACATTTTTAAGGCCTTTTTCGCCTTCCAATACAGTACATGCCCTTTAAAGGTTATTACACCTCACAAGCCATCGGCTTTCTGGTAATGCCTTATATTAATTGTTCATGAAAGTTGTTTATTTTTGTTTGTTAAATGAATAAAGAATTGAATTGAATTGGAAAAACAAATTGTGTTGTTGATAAGATAGTTCGGTATTGAAGGACCTACTGTAAACATTTCTTCATTTACATTGATCCGTAGGAAGACTGGGTCATCGGAGCCGTGGGCAGCTTCTACGCTCAAGGTGAGAGTGAATTCCTTGCGAAGGCACAGTGTAATAGAATGGATACATTAATGGTCCAGTCATACAGAAGCCATAAGAGCAGCCAAGAGTAGCCAAAATCAGCAAGGAAATCGCCAAGAGCAGCAGAAGATACCATGAGACACCGAAGATACATGGTACACTTCTGCACGACTGTTAAATGGTTGCTCAGTGAATTTAATCAGTATTTCGGGTAAAACCGTTAGCCTAAATCTCTTGGCTTCCCCTTGGCTGCTCTTGGCGGTTTTTAGTGAGATGCATATGGTTTTATTTTTTACAGGGTGGCCGCATTAGCGTGAAGGTTGCTGTTCATGGGGGCCCTGCATTATTATTCCCCCAATCACTGGATTAAAAGATTACCAGGGAGCAAACAATGTGGATTAATGACAGGGTGGCTCTTTTACAGGCGTTATGGAATTCGGCATGGAGTAGCAGTATACACTAACAATAATATGTATGAAATCTCAGTCTTCATGGCAACTTCAGGAAAGAAGAACATTATCCTTACTTACGTTTGAAACCCCCATTTAAACTGTATTTCAGTAGCCAGCGGCACGCCGCGGCGTGGCGCGAGCATTGCACACACACCACGGACAGCTCTCGGAGCAGAGAACCACTGTGTGCCGATTGCGGCCTCGGTCTATAGGCCCAATGAACCGCAGATGTTTTGGAAGGCCCGTCCAAAACCTACCCCAAATCTAAAGATCAATATGATTCCGTTCAAAGTCATTTATCAGTTCCTCTATTGGGATGGAAATTCTTCTACAGAATTTTATTCCATTTCCGTTTTTTTTTTTTTACCAAATGTATTATTATTTTTACTTGCTTAAAGATTGTCCGTCCCTTTTGCAAGCTTAAAATTTGAAATCGTCTATCACGATCGTAAATTGGAGAAAGTGTGATTCAAGACCATTTCTTAAGAATATAGCATGTTGAAGTTTTCTGTATATGTAAAAATTTCAGCCGTTAAATTAGTCTTTGTTACAGTATCTTTGTAATTATTATGCATGTGTAAAATCCTAATTTTATGAGTAATTACCAAACTTTGGAGATGATTCCTTCTATAGAACATTTTTTTCATAATGCGTTGTATAATTTAATAAACAGATTGATCAATAAAGCAAATATTTCAACACAAACTGCTAAGAGCCTGAGGTAAAGACTATTAATCAGACCTTGTTTACGTGCATTATTTGAATTTTACACTACGTATCAGTTTCAAGTTCTGAATATACAGCTTGCTAACACTTCTCTATATGTTTGCCAATTTTTCGATGGTTTTGTGGTGATCTGAAAAAGGGACTGGCTGTCTTTAAGGGCTATCCTGTATTCAACTGTTTTCTGTCGCACGTAAATTGGGAGGCAAATTCATCTACAGAATTTTATTCGATTTTCCGTTTTGTTTTACCAAATGTATTATTATTTTTACTTGCTTTAGGGCTATCCTGTATTCAACTTTTTCTTCCGAACCTAAATGGCAGCTTCTGGGATCAAACCCTTACCCTCCTGATTGAGAATCAGACTAACCATGGACCCTACCATGGACTAACAATCCACTGGCTCGCGTAACGTTCACGAATCATGTATCTAAATAACCATTTCGGTGATCTATGGGCAATGCATTTCGATTCAGTCAATATCATAGGGTTGACTGATAAGTGTATATATTCATATGCAAAATCCCATATACATATGCATAATACTCATATTCAATACGTATGCATATATTATGCATAATACTCATATTCAATACGTATGCATATATTATGCATATCAAAATACCATATACGTATGCATATATTATGCATATACTCATATTCAAAGTACCATATAAGTATGCATATATTATATGCAACATCACCATGGTCACCGGGGGAGAAAGGCGAGTGTTGTTACTTTTACAATGTTTTAATTTAATGCAAATAGATAAATTTGAATTTGAATTTGAAATATGATGTTGATTTCTAGCGAAAATATGTATCATCCTCTCTCTGTTGCAGGAGAAATATTCATCGGCAACCACTCTACCAATTACGTAAGACGAAGTGACGTCACAGATAGTGTGGAGTTAGACTACAACTATAGAGGTGCGTGTGTAACAATGCTCTAGTGTGGTATCGTTATATTCGCTATACATAATGTGCACGTATGCAATTAGTGTCTTGTTATTTGTACACAGGGCAGCTCAAATTGGATAATCTTTCCGATGATGTGTAGATAGTGACGTCACATAGTTATAGTGAACAGTTGGAATGTTGACTATAGAAATATAATTTTAACCTATCAAAATGCTATATCCATGTGTTCCCTATAGAGACGTATATTACGATCGAAGTCATATGACAGTTATCACCATTTCGTGACGAGACCATAATCTATAACTATATCTATATCTATAACATAATTTGTTCATCCATTCGATTGGAGACATTTTCCTCTTGTTTCCAGTTTCTTTCTCTCTTCCCCTTTTCTCTCTTTCCTTTCATTTTTTCTCTTTTTTTTAGAGGGAAGGGGAGGGTATAAAACAACACATGGCAGACAAGATGTGTTTGTGCTATGTGCATATTTCATGTTACACAGTCACTTGAGGATATTATATCGGTAATCATCTCCTTAAACCCAAGAGAGATGGTCTCTCAAGAGGAGAGAGGGGTAAATATAGGTGTTTTGAGACAGAACCTTGGCAGTCAAAAGGCCTCCTCTAATTAATAATTATTCGTTATTTCGCTCGTTTGGATTGATTTATTTCAGTGGATATGTCCGGGACGTATCGTCCAAATTGGCGGGTCATCGTCCTGAAATGATTAAAAAATTACACTGGAAAATCTAATTCTCTATGCAGATTTTGTTTGCAGTCATCACGGTCATGTAAACTTCCGGTCTAGTGCGCTAGTTTATGAGACCGGAAGTGGACATGGCTTCTAAAATCCGAATGTCGCTGAGAGGTGCATTATGGTTCAACTTTTCCCTAAATAGGAGTTATGGACAATTCATGGCACATCTATCTTTGGGTGCTAGGCGTGTGGGAAAAAAGTGGGAGAAAGTTCGCCATGTATTCCAGGAAGCTTCTTACTATTAAATTCGTTGATTTTTTCAAGGATTTCCGTGTTTATTCGTTTTCAGGTTACTCTGTTGCATTCGGAGACTTCTTCGCAGATGGCCAACCGGAATATGTGATAGGGATGCCTCGAGGCGATGTCAATATTCGTGGCATGGTAACGGGATATCATTTGTCTGTCTATCTTTGCTATATTTAAGTTTTCTTCTCGCGGGTATAATAAGGCTCGTCAGTATTTTGCAAACTGGGATACAAAAAGAAAACACGCATATTTTCAAAGCTTCATACTCGCAGTCCCCCCCCCCCCCCCTCTCTCTCTCTACGTCTCTCTCTCTCTCTCTCTCTCTCTCTCTCTCTCTCTCTCTCTCTCTCTCTCTCTCTCTCTCTCATACCCCTTGTATTTTAGTTTAAACGACAGTATTAACCTCCTGACTCTTACTTCGTTTCACAATCGCTGTGCAAAACCGAACATCATCTTTGACATATTTGCTTACTTAGGTCGAGTTTCGTGATCGTGATCTCCATCGTTACCATGTCATCACCGGTCGCCAGTTGGGGGCGTACTTCGGCCATTCCGTGACTGCTGTCGACCTTAATGATGACGGGTAGGCATAGCTCGCGTTACGCAGAGGCAGGGATGGGGCGTCACCTTTTAGAGTCGGGGATGGGGCGTCACCTTTTAGAGGCGGGGATGGGGCGTGGCCTTCCTTGATGTGTTATTCATTTATCACCGTCTCTGTCATTCGAAATCAGTATTGAATGGGAGAATAAGAGAGAAGGAAGAAACAAAACAGAACAGAGAGAGAGAGAGAGAGAAATAGGGAGAAAGATAACACAACAAAGAATGAATGAAAGTGAAAGAGAGAGAGAGAGAGAACGCGCAGATGATGGGAGAAGTGAAGAGGAGAACTGATGGTGAGTCTGAGGGTTTAAAGAAACAGGAGGAGAAGAGCAACAATGATATGACAAAGCAAGATATCGCAAATAGTGCAAAACTAAGAAACCGCAACTTGGTAACTATTGTTCTAACTTTGTCTGTGTAGATATGATGACGTAGTGATCTCCGCGCCGCTCTACACCGACGTCAACCTACCACAGTCACATGGCTGGGAGGTGGGCCGTATCTACATCAATTACAACGACAGACAGGTCAGTTACCTCTTACATGAATAGACTATGAAAATCCAATCGGCCTAAGACACATATTCATACCAATGGTAATGAGAGACTTAACACGACAAATAAAGCTATGCTCAACGTCAAAGCTCAAGTTGATTTAGTCCCTGATTATTCAATCAGGGACTAGAATTAGAATTAGAAAAGCTAGAAAACTTGCTATCAATGTGTATAATAAAGACGTTTCATAACACGATTACAATTTCAAGCTTGAACTTATTTGTACTATTTTTATTTTTATCAACAATCATCAATATCTGAATTGTTCTTGAACATTTTTTATGCCTCCGCCACGAAGTGACCGGAGGCACTATGTTTTCGGGTTGTTCGTCCGTCCGTCCGTACGTCCCGAATATGTTTTCAACCAGATTTGCTTCAAACTTTCTACTGGGTTTAAGCCTAAAATTTCTTTGTAAATTTATTGTTTTGTTTTAGAGTCAGTTTCCGGTCTCGCAGACGATTACAGGCCAGTCCCCGGGAGGGAGGTTTGGGTTCGCCGTGGCGAGCATTGGAGACATCAACCAGGACGGATACACTGGTATGGGACGAGGAAGAACGTTATGGTGGTGGTGGTGGTGGTGGTGGTGGTGGTGGTGGCGGTAGTAGTGGAGGCGACGGTGGTGATGCCGTGGTGGTGGTGGATGCGGTAATGGTGAGGGCAATGTGAGTGTGCGTGTGAGGGGGGGGGGGGGGGGGGTGGTGATAAGAATGATACAAGTAGTTGTGTGATGTTGATGGGTTTTTGTGATGATGGTAGTGACGTTGTCGATGCAGATCACGATCTGGTTGATAAGACGGTAGGGAATGCAGGTAATGAGGCTGGTTGTTGTAGTATCCTGAAAGTGTTATAATGATGATGATGGATGATGATGTTGATGATGATGATAATTGTGATGTTGATGGTGATGATGATTGTGATGATGATGATGATGATAATGATAATGATGATAATAATTGTGATGATGTTGATGATGATTTTGATGATGATTGGGATTGTGATGCAGATCACAATGTTCAGGATGACGAATATGATTATGGACGTGAATAGTAATGGGGATAATGATTGTGACGATGATGACCTTTCCCTGATTATTGATAGATCTTGCCGTGTCTGCACCTTATTTCGGTGAGGAGAGAGAGGGGCGTGTCAGCATCTACCTGGGGCAAGGATCCCTCGGGCTCTCCGTCGCTCCGTCTCAGGTACAGGACCTCTCCTAGCTAACCGAACTTGACATGTGTCGTTGCTATGGTTTCAAACTATTTTTCGCTCGTTACGCCAGGGATGCATACGTGCACAAGTCATACACATTGACGAACATACCCAATGCCTAACCCTTTAAGTGCCAGACTAACTGCTACTCTATAGCATGTATGTACACTACAGCTCAAAGGATTTGGCATCGGAAATGGAAGGAGCCGCAGTTTTGAACCGCGGTATATTTTGTCCAGTTCCCCTTGAAACATTATGCTTTTAAGGCTAATGCATAATGTTTCATGCTGTACTTGACAAAATATATCGCGGTTTAAAACTGCGGCTCTTTCCCTTCCTTCCCTTTCCCTTTACCCGATGCAAATTCCTTTGAGCTGCAGTGTATATCACTTACCCACAAAACACAATAATGGCAAATAAGCTTAATAGCCCTGATCATTTCACGAGAGCCGCCTAATGATCTATATGTCACTACATGTCTTACTTAATATCTTACATTCCGTTTAAGAATATTTTTCCATTTCTCCCTTTCATATATTTTTTCGGGATATATACTGGAGGCTTAACCAGTCTTGTGTAAGTGTTGTCAAATAGGAAATAGATATGTTATCATTTTGTCGTTCCTTTCCCTTTTATGTTCTCTTCCTTCACCATGTTCACACAATAAATATGCCATTATACAACAACATACTGCTAAGTGCTACCGGGATGATTACTAGTTGTAAAATATGGATCATGTACACTAATCAAATAAAATGCTTCAATAGAATTCAATGCTAGTAACATTAATCAATTTCATAAGCTTTACACAACCCCTATTGTATTTTAAAAAGTGAGAGAGAACTCGCAAAATGAATAGCTTAAAATAATAAGTATAAGATTACAATAAGTGAATGTCATAAGGCGCAAGTACGTAGTAATTTTCACGAAATTGATTTAGAGATAAGTGTATTATGCCTCTCATTATCAAACCATTGGAACCCCATTTATCTGTATACATTTCATGTACCTGTGGTACAGAGAGGGTTAAAATGGGATGATGTGATGACAGCGCCCTCTACATTGTGTTTACACTAGCATCTGATCCCGTCCCAGTTCGGCGTGCAGTTGTCATCCTTCGGCTTCTCTCTTGCTGGCGGATTGGACTTGGATAATAACACCTACCCAGGTAAACATGTGCATGTACCCGTATCTCTCACTCTTTCTCTCTCTCTCTCTCTCTCTCTCTCTCTCTTTCCCGCTTCATTTCTTTCTCTCCACCTCTATCTCTCTTTCTCATCATCTGTACCTTTACCATAAACCATGTATTGAAATGATGCAGTGTATGCGATATTTCTCTCAATTCTCCTGACATTTTTTTTTTGTCTTGCTCAGATTTAGCTGTTGGATCTTACATGTCATCATCAATGGTGGTATTCAGGTAAAGCAGTCAATATTTTATCTCCTTGTAAACATACATTGTATTTTGTAATTCAGGTAGCTAGTTATAGCTGATATCTAGACAGGGTAGCCGATTCATATACATGAATAACAGGTGTTTTTCGATGGGACCCTGCTTTAGACATTTCGCGCCAAAAGGAAGGAAAACAGAAAGAAATTGAAATAGAAAAAACACTCCGTTCCTTAAAAGAAAATCGTGTTAACCTCACATTACCTGATCTTGAGAAGCCCACTGGCCTACTGCACAACTTGATGCCAACAGAGTACCGAAGTTGTGTCGTCAAGACACTTGGCTCTAAACAAACTCACTCCAGGGAGAGGTTTAGCGGTCCGATATTGTCTATCGGGCTAGTGTCCGGCATTCCCAATTACAGTCCCCGTTGTGATCACTGCTGCTTGCTCTACCCGTATTGTTTAGAGCCAGTTGTCTTGACAATAATGCTCAAATGACGTCACACTTCGGTACTCTATGGTAATGAGAGAATTAATCCCTTGTATAGATCTCGCCCGGTCGTTGATCCAAATGTCACTGTGACGTTGAACGGAGCTCGCGGCATCGACTTGGAATCACGTGATCTAACTCTGCAAGACGGCTCTTCAGTCACAAGGTAATGATAGCCTACAGGCTCGCAGACTCGCTCCTCCGTACTGCGAAAAAAAAATCGTCCCACATTGGACCGTCCAGCGAATGTTGGCAATCAGAACCAATTCCTTTCTCATGCACAAATACACTAGTCCGGAAGTGGATATGATTGAAAACATGCGCTATCCCCTTCTCTCTCTCTCTAGCTCTCTCTTTCTCTTTCTCTCTCTCTCTCTCTCTCTGTCTGCTGGTCTGGTTATATTTGTCTTTATATTCCACATACTAAGAATGTTGCTATATGATTGGTCAAGAGTTGATCACGTGATGAAGCGTAGTTTTTCCCATCTGATCTCCTGAGAAGAAAAGTACGTTACACTCTAGGGGATAGTACTTTTTTGAGAAGGAAAGTTCGTTACACTCTAGGTGATAGTACTTTTTGGTTTCGCTGATCTCTTCACTTCCCACAGTCCTAACGCGTGATCAATATTTTGAGTACGCGCGAAATAAAAGTGCGTAGCTCGGACTATAGCTCGGCGCAGACGACGCGGCGGTGCGCGGTAATTACGCGGTAATTTGTGGTTCTAGCGCGATGCGCCGCGGGCGTACGTACAAAGCAGTGCAAGCCTTCCATTTCCCCCAAACAGTATTTCACCAAAGGAAGTGTGCATCTCTCTACCACCTCGTACCAAAATTGGCCTAGAATTTCAGTTTCCTGTATTTTATTAGATTTATGAAGGGTATCCTCGGAGGATCTATGTTCTCACCGATACAGGGAAGCGAATTTCGATTACTTCTTGCTTTTCCGACAGAATTTTACGAATTAGCGTCACTATGGCATAGTGTTCGTTGGAATTTGTAGAGTCTATATCGCAACGAGCACAAAGTCAATTTGCTTCCGGGTTTCGGAGCGTCGCGTGAATATGAAACCAAAAGGTACATCATGTAACCGCACCGACCCGAACGCTTTTGTACGTTAAATTGTCATTTATTTTATAGATTGTTGGTATCAGATGTGGAATATAAAGCAAATAATCAACTTTTGGTTTCAGGCAATGAGACGAACTATCACTTCCTCGGCGATCTGAATGTATACGCTATATTTCCTCAACTTAACGCTTCGGAAAGATAGCTACATCCAGATCGCCTCGGAAGTGATAGTTCGTTCCATTACCTTCACCGACGTTGATTATTTGCTTACTATCCCGTTTATGTATTGCGGCTCCCCCCTCGCTCTCTCTCTCCCTCTCTTTCCCAGTCCATGTCATTTGTATCTTTTTGCATCTCTCTCCATTGCATATGTCATTAAAATTATAAACCCTGCTTTCTTTTTCTCTGTGTCTCTTATCGGACATTGTGTTTGCCTTTTCATGGTCGCAGTTTCAGCTTGACAGTCTGTCTCGCCTTTACGGGGATCGCAATACCAGAGACAATAAGTGAGTACACAATACAGTTTACCCCCTCCCAATCTCTCTCCCTCTCTCTCTCCCTTTCCATATCCATCTCCCTCTCCCTCTCTCTCTCCTCTCTCTCTCTCTCTCCTCTCTCTCTCTCTCTCTCTCTCTCTCTCTCTCTTTCTCCTCCCTCCCCACCTCTCTATCTTTCTCTCTCTCTTACTCTCTCTCTCTCCCTCCTTCTCTCTCTCTCTCCCTATCTTTCTCTCTACCTCTCTCCCTGTCTCTCTCTCTATCTTTCTATCTCTCTCTCACATACACACATGCACATACACGATTTTGCTACGATTTTACCGTATGGGCCTACGACTCGAAATACAAGTCATGTATGACGTCGCGTCCTTCAACAAATCCAATTACCGGGAATTCAGCCGGGAGTCGTACGACTGATCGGATCGTGTCGTCTCCGACGGCCTTCAACAGTTCAGTCAATTGTCCACTTCCCTTTGCATTGCAGGCCTGTCCTACACGATGTCCTGCGACCACGGCCAGTCAAATCCTGTCCGAGCGCTTTTCGTGACCGACAAAGAAGCCGAAAATGAGGTCGGCCGCGAAGACACGGCATCCGTCAGCGAGATTGTTTCCTTGCAGGCAGGCATGGAAGAGTGCACCCACTACACCGGATACGTTTTGGTAAAAAAAAAAAATGTTGCAATTTTTTAATATCTGGCAGAATCGGAGGGTTTTTTTTTATCGTTGTTCCCGTTCTTCACCCCTTCCCCCTTTAACCCCGTCCACCGACTCCACCCCACCCCAGTCCCGCCGCAACTGCTACTGTGGATTTCACATTATAACATGCATATACGTAGGCATAATGAAATATCTAAAAAATATATATATACATGTATTAATTGTTTTACATCATATTCCCATATTATGAACCCTAGGCCTATTCAAAATATTAACAAAAACATCTCAAACATGTATAACAACAGTTCCTCCCGCAAAGAGGCCAGTTGTACGACATATTTTCATATGTCATTTCAAATTATATTGGCATATTATGAACCATATCCACAAACATGACAAATCAGCATATCAAACATGTTTGACGACAGTTCATACTATAGAGTGGCTAGTCATGATATCATATTTATACGTCATCTATTTTTTAAATATTATTTTCAAATCATTGAGGTGTTGTGTATTCCATTCGTGACAGGATTCGATCCGAGACAAGCTTCGACCGATCAATGTGCGGCTGGACTATAGCCTAGCCGCTGAGGACTCGAGGACGACCATCGGCACAGACCTACCGCCCATACTCAACGCCAACACACAACCGCTGAGAGAAATCACCGTGAGTTTCTCAATAGAGAGTTTCAGAATGACACGACGTGGGCATGACGTGGATGTATTCGGCAGGGAAACATCACCCTTGTCCACTTAAAATTTCACACGCTGTAATGACCATCTACGTCCACGTTTACGTCCACGTTTACGTTTAATAATATTCATATTCAATCGGAAATTAATTTCACCTCTTAATATGTCACAAAGATACTTTTTAGAAGAGTGAGAATATCTTTGAAAAAAAAAAAATCACTAAGCTTGCAAAATCGATTTAAACCGACAAGACAAAGGTATTTTTAGGTCATATTCGCCAAGTAGGGCTTGGTTAATTAGTTAGTAAGTTAGTTTTCTGGATAGTTAACTTGTTACTAGGTAGGTATTTAATTGAGTTCCTGGGAGTTTACTAGTAAATTCAAATCAACTATAGAGTATCTGTGACATTTAGTTCAATTTAATTTACTTATTTAGTAATTTAGCTGCAGGCCTTGTTATAGTAAGTCAATGAGAAGCATGTTAAATTAATTGAACATACATTGTATTAGTACTGAAGGTATGTATATTTTGCAGATTGAAACAGGAGATGAAACTGACACTGAAAGAAACATGCATTTTCCTGTTGTTAACCATCACTATGTAGATCCCCATTCTGCGGAACTGTAACAGCACCATCTGCGTTCCAGACTTAGTCCTCTCAGCTACTTCGTAAGTATAATGTGTTAAAGGGCCCCTGTCATCAAAATATAGGTTGACTTCTGTTGAGGCAACTTAACATGTATATAACAAAATCACTAATTGTTCAATGGAAATATGTGTCCTATATATTAAAATGATTTTTCTATATTTTTCTCAGCACTGATAAGCCCCGCCTCCATATATCCTCCAACTCAAGATTCCCCCTGTGACATCATCAAAGATAGAAATTAGCAGGATAATAGACATAATTTATGTACAAACTAAACATTGCAATGATTACCTGCAAGTGCTTATAATAGCATCACATAGCTAGCACATTTCTGACATAGGGAACGATTATTCCCACATGAAAGGTTATTAGATGGTATTGTCTGAAGACATGTGATTTTCTGGTGGGCAGGTGGAGATAGTCATTGCAATGTTTAGTTTGTGCATAAATTCTGCTTATTATCCTGTAATTTCTACCTTTGATGATGTCACAGGGGGGAATCTTGAGTTGGAGGATATTTTGGAGGCGGGGCTTATCAGTGCTGAGAAAAAGTAAAGAAAAATTATTTTAAAATATAGGACACATATTTCCATTGAACAGTTAGTGATTTTGTTATGTACATATTATGTTGCATCAACATAAGTCGACATACATTTTGATGGCAGGGGACCTTTAAACGGCCAGAGTCACACAAGACATGATTTTGCCAGGATTTTTTTCGTCGGTAGGATCTAAGACTGGGAATGTGACGTCACCTGCTTACAGAATTCCACTGTCCGGGTCCTGCGACTCAGCCAGGCACAGAGTCGTACGAATGATTGGACTGTGGCATTTATGGTGGCCTGGTTGTTGTGGAAAGTTCTTCATCAAATGGCGGTTGCTAGGTGTGTGTGTGTGTGTGTGTGTGTGTGTGTGTGTGTGTGTGTGTGTGTCTGTGTGTCTGTGTGTGTGTGTGTTTGTGTGTGTGTGTGTGTGTGTACACGTGTTGATTAAAAACATTTTTTTTTGGGGGGGGGGGGCGTGAGCTAAGTATGAGAAACAGAGGAAGAAGGAGAAGAAAGGAAGGGGAAGAGGAGGGGGAGAAGAATAGGAAGAAAGAGGAGAGTAATAAAGAAGGAAGAAGAAAAAGAATGAGGAGAAGAAGAAGAATTAATTCCTGTTGATATGAGCTATATTTTGAAGTCAATTGGATTGCAGTAATCCAATGATGCCCGAAATATGTAATGAATGAGTATGCACTCAGAAATGGATTGAATGTGAATTATGAAAACAAGCAATATAGATTTACACGAAGCAAACAAACGATCAATGTAATGATATAATAACGAAAGCCTGGTCGTAAAACTAACCCAAGACATAATCATAACCCTAACCCGGACCCTATACAACACCCTCGGCCTAAATTTGTGCAGTTTAATTCGTTCAAAATCATGATTTCAATGTCACTTTCCAATCGGCGCCGCATCGTTCATAAGTGCGTGATATACATGCACGCCCGTGGTGCTTGTATTAGTACATATGCATGCAGCGGTGTCCCCAACACATGATTCAAGCATTGCGGACACCATAGCGGTGTCAGTACACTTCCAATGATGTTTTGTTACACAATTATGCAGAGACACGGCTCAGGTTGCCGTGGGTTCCTCGGCAGTGATTAGGCTGAGAGTGCGCGTCTCAAACCACGGCGAGGAGGCCTATGAGAGCACCCTGACCTACGCACAACCTCCAGGATTCTCATTCATGCGCGTCCGACAAATCACTCAGGTGAGCTCCACAGTTCACCCTGCAAAACACGAAGGTTTCGCATCTACACCGCTTGGTTGGTGCCATCGTACATTGATATATAGAGAGGGGTGAATTGATTGCCTTTAGTTTCAAAGGTGTAACGCAGATTATCGGGTGTAACACAAAACTGTTGCTTTTCAATTGATACCAGCCTGACCGAGAAAGGGTGTCAAATGTATCTGGGGGTTACATCCAACAATCCTGATGTTAATTGTAACACCAAATGTGTCACATTTAACACGTAAAAGAAATCTTAACACTCTCCTTCCGATATGTGCTTAACGTGTGTAATAACTTAAAGTGAACATTGCTAGGCACTTCGATGGTTAATGATATACATTCAATTTGCCTTGGGCATAAGCCTGCTGACATGACTGAAAATACTCGGTTCTAACATTAATAGAGTACCGAAGTGGTGTCGTCATATGAGCATGTTGTCAAGACAATTGGCTCTAAACAAACTCGGTCCAGTGAGAGGTTTGGCGGTCCGATATTGTCTATCGGGCTAGTGTCGGGCATTCCCAATTACAGTCCCCGTTTTTATCACCGCTTGCTGTTCTACCAGTTAGAACCAGTTGTCTCAAATGACGTCACACTTCGGTACTCTATACCGATGGTGTCACCCAAACATAACGGTTCCACAAGATGTGTCGACGGTTTAACAAAAAGTCCAGACTGTGGCGTTAAAACTAACCTAACTCTGCTGTCTTGTTATATTTGTCATTTGTCCTCAATGTATGTATAATTATTTACCAGTGTATATTGTGATGATAAAGTTGTCACTAGTTTGGTAATCTATATCCGTATTTATTTTGTGAAATAAGGGAAAAGACAACACTTTTCAGGACATATTTTTAATGTGGAAAATATTTACAGCACCTCAACGGACAAAGTGTGAGAGCAAATTTAGATAATGTATGAACGACCTATCTAAAATGAACATAAGAGAAAAGTACATTGTGCCGACTTATATTTTCTGTGTGTCCTAATAATCTCTTGCAGAACAACCATAAAGTTACCTGTGACAAGAAAAAGGGTTTTGGAGCAAAAGAAATCATCTGTGAACTCGGAAACCCGATGGTTGCTGATGAAACGGTAACAGCTTTGGAAACATTTATCAAGTTATTGATTTGATCATGACGTTTATAAATACGGTTGGATATTCATGGTCTGGGGCCAAGAGTTTGTGCAGAGAAGATCAAACAATAGGCGGTGGAACACAATCCTCAAATTGTCACTAGAACGGGATTTGTTTTCACATACTCTGTGAAATACCTACAACCTATATATTTTTTTTTATTTAAATCGAAGGAAATTACATAGAGTAGATTGTATCTAATGATGATATATCATAGTAGCCATGTCTTTATTAATTGGCTCCTTTTCAGTTGTTTGTTTAAAAGAATATGAATACATCAGAAACGAATCAAAACATGTAATTTTAATATGAATACATCAGAAACGAATCAAAACATGTAATTTTGATATGAATACATTAGAAACGAATCAAAACATGTAATTTTAGTATAATTCAGTGTTACATAATTATTTCTACCAATTCAACATATATAATTTTTTGTTCTTATGTATGGGAAATTAAATGTAAACTTCGAAGATTGCACTTAGTATATAGATTGCAATTTTTTTAAATTTACCATCGATAGTCACCATGTGACCTTGGAAACTGACAATGAACGTTAACCATTACAGCGATTTGTTCTAATATATGCCGCCAATGAGTTTCAGGAGTTCCTGAAGTCAGTTTGCTATACCAAAAACAGAGTATGAAGTACAACAATAGTTATTTGCCCTTTTGATATATATCGTAATCAGTATTGTATTTAATTTGTATCTCCCTTTGAAGATTGATTTGGAGCTGACATTTTTCACTGATGATGTCACCGGAGACAACGAAAAGATCTCATTCGCACTGGTAGCCTCAAGGTCGGCAAACTTCAAATCTCATATAATTTCTTGTGCGGTTTTTAAAGTGTATTCACTCAACCATGACACGGAAATGACTTCTTATGTTTACATAACAGGTCAAGTTACATCTTTGTCAAAATATCCAGATTATAATTTGTTTTTCACAAAAATAAAGACTTTTTAAAAGTTTCAAACTCAAGAGGGACGAGTACATGTTAAACGGTGCTCACTCAACCAGAACAATGGGTTAGGTGTCAGGATAGGTGTTAGTGCGCCAAGAGATAGATGATAAACGATGAAAGGACATAAATTATACACCAGAAATGGAATTCATCAAAAATTCATTTGACAGAATCCCAAAATTACCCTTGTAACTTTTGACAAGTGACATTTTTGCCTTTCAAATTTGTCCACTCATGCATGACACAATTGGATTAATGTGATTTTTCACACAGAACTTGGTTGATAAATTAAGGAAAAATCCTGCCAATTTTTTTTTTGCCTTAAACCTCTTCGAGAAAAGTTATGCTTTTTTCCTTGGGGGGGGGGGGGGGGGGGGGGGGACTTACTTTTTTGTTGTGTTTAGATATAACAATATTTCCCATTTCGAATTCATATTTAGGGTAAAGGGGGGGGGGGGGAGGGGTCCAGGTAAGGAGTAGCAGTGGTCATTCTGTCATGACCATGGGTCACATTCTTGTCTGAGTTCAGGATATCAGAAACATCTCAACAATTATCATAACATCGTTTAATAAATCAAACCAAATTCCGGACCCATGCAATGATGATGGCAGACGGGTTCTGCCGTGAGTACGATTCGTAATCAGCACAAGTACCACCTCTACCCCTTCCAGGCAAGAAACTAAGAACACTTCACATGATCAAATCTAACACGACAAACAAACCATGACTTAAATGAAAGATGAAAAATTCACTTAGAACTATGCTATTTTGAATACGGTTAGTGTGAATGAAACCTAGTTTCTCATATAACATAACATGTTTACATGTTACATAACTGTAAACAAAAGATTTTCAAAACATGTACGAACTTACTCATCCCAAATGCGCTTTCTTCTATTGTTCCTTATTAGTACACATCGAGACAGAAATGAAACGCTTGCCGATAACGTAGCTGTCGTCGAAATCGATGTCATCATCTACTTCTACGGGGTACTTGAAGGGTAGGGTTGTGATTACACCATTTTCACTGCTGTTATTAATCACAGAGGTCATTAGAGTATAAACACGCACTCGAGTAGAATAGTCGTGATCTCATGAATGGAACGCTGATAGCGACATAGATTGATCAATATACTAATCCGTGTTATTTTGTTTGATCCGCTGAGATAGCATCTGGCTCAAGATGTCCTTTCGAATATAATGAATTCCCAAATGAGATAGTTATTCCTGTCTTGTAAAGACCAGGGGCCATATTCATGGAACCTTACTAAGCCTAGTAAGTTACTAAAGTGCATTCAGCTACATGTATTATTAGTAGCTAACTAGGCTAGTAAGGTTTCATGAACACGGGGCTAGCTCTTGAATAGAAATTTCCAGATATTTAAACATTTAAATACAAGATAACCCTGTGCAGGTCAAAAAACATAAAACTGTGTAATAAACACGAAATGTAAGAAAATGCTGTTTCAGAAACTGCTCTCCGGATAATAGTACGAGAATCTGAGTGTAAGCGGAAATATAGCGAGTGCTAGATTTTGAGGAGGTTTTTGACGGGTCGTTCAAATCCTCCCGGTTCTTATAGCCTATAGACACCGGAGACTGCTGTCTACTCCACCGCGCATGCGCTAGTTTTTCACTTTTCCTGAAAAGCTTCGTGAAACTATGACTGTAAGAGTTCATATACGTACTTAGTAAGGTATACTGCTGATTCCTGCCCAGTTTCCTAAGTTTTGCAAAGGGGTTACCCTAGCTGTTGGAAGGAAGGTTTGATGGGAATAGAGGACGAAGGCGTCCACGTACTCACTTGGATGGATGATATTAAGGAGTGGATGAGGCTGAGTTACGGAGAATGTGTCAGAAGGGCACATGAGCGGGAAATATGGCGGTTCATATCCGAACTGCTGAGAGCAGATGGCACTTGAAGAAGAAGAAGTTACCCTAGCTCTACAGCAATTGTGAAATGTATTGGACGAAACACACATAAACAAACACAGGATTCGTATATATCACTCACCCTCAACTCAAACTATTTATTCCTATTTTCAGTCTCGGTATAATTCTTTTCTCACAATAGTGTTAATCTTCAGCTGTACAATGGTGTATACAAATACAGTGCCGCATAGTTTAGCGACCATCTTTATATAAAGACCAAATTTTTGCTTCTCTTGAAAGTGTTTCTCATTGAAGCCTACATTAAAGGGAATATACTGTACTGGGAAGACAAAAAACCCTTTCAAAAGGGGATCGTGAGCAATCTTGCCAATGGTCTAAAATTTATGTATTGTTCATTTTAGAAACTTGCTGAAAGTTATTTGCCCTCAAATGATACACATTTGGAGTAATTAGTGATTAAATCCCAAGTTCTCAAAATATTCTGGCCGAACAATTTCAGGATTTGGGATTTAATCCCTAATCAGTCAAAATGTGGATCATTTGAGGGCAAATAACTCTCAGCAAGTTTCTAAAATGAACAATACATAAACTTTAGACAATTGGCAAGAAGATTGCTCACGATCTCCTTTTGAAGACAAAAAAACTTTCAAACAGTGACCATGAACAATCTTCTTGCCAATGGTCCTAAATTCATGTATTGCCCATTTTAGAAACTTGTTAAAAGTGATTTGCCCTCATATGATACACATTTGCAGTAATTAGTTCTTAAATCACAAATCCTCAAAATGTTCGTCCCGAACATGTTAATTTGATTTAATCACTAATTATCCCAAATGTGGATCATTTGACATGTTTGAGGGCAAATAACTTTCAGCAAGTTTCTAAAATAGACAATACAATGGACAATAAAATGGACAATGGCAAGAAGATTGCTCACGATCATCCTTTTAAAGGCTTTTTGCCTTCCAAGTACAGTATATTCCCTTGAAAGTCACCTGTGCATAAAGACCACTTGCTTGTAAAGGCCACATTTCTTCTCTCCCTTGATCGGTCTTCATATACAGGTCTCACTGTATGCGTAAGGCGAAAGCGCGATATCATTAGGCCCGTTATGAAACCGCTCATTAATCTCAATTGAAGCTCCTTTCTAATCCTTTCAGATCTGCCGAGTCAGAGTACATCCTGTATGACGACAACGACATCGAGCAGGATGAATTCGCTCCTGACGACATTGACTCCCTTGTCATACACGAATTCAAGGTATGAAGACGTTTGGTTTTTATTTGCAGTAACAAAATTGCAACTTGCGAAATGGCGATGAGTCGTGTTTATTGGTAAAAAATAATTGATGTAGCCATGTTATTAATGTACTACTGTTTCTTATCAATTGTCTATGTGTGAGTGTGTTTGAGAGAGAGAGAGAGAGAGAGAGAGAGAAGGGGGGGGGGGGGAGGGAGGGAGAGAGGAAGATAGGGAAAAGGAGGAAGGGAGAGATCGTGTGATTTTGCGCTTCGCAGGTGCGTGTCTGAAAGTAATAAATTAAAGTAGGTACAATCATAAAACACCCCCATTTGGGAGCGTCCTTAATTTTAGTGTTCCACCGTGTCCATTGTTTCTGCTGTAGCTCTCCAACAACGGGCCCAGTGGCATGGGCGCCATGTTTGTGTCGATCCTTTTCCCGCTCTCTGCCCCAGACATACCAGGGAGTAACCATAGCAACAACCATCGTCTGCTGGACTTAATCGAGGCCAATGTAGAGGGCGGCAGAATGTGCGAATGGGACGCCGATGTCCACACGGTATTTTCATTTCATTTGTTTCATGGATTTAAGCATCCAAGTTTCTTTAATCATTATAAATTACCATGAAGGCAGTTACAATGTTTAGAGTTCATTGGCTGTTTCTGTGGGCACTGCAATAACTTGGCATATGTATAGTGTTACACAGAATACAAATTGTATATATTAATATTTGTATACACAAGCAAATTAATGAAGACGCCGGAGAAGAAAAGTATATCGATATTTCGGTCTTAGACCTTTATATTGATAAACTTTTCTTCACCGGAGTGTTCATTAATTTGTTTGTGTTTACATTCACATTTTTCAGCGCCAGCGCAACCTAATGTATTCTCCTCTATATAAATGTTTATGAATTCAGATTTTCTGAAAAGGACATTAGATTGGCAACTCTTTAGTTCCCGATTTTCGTAATATTATGTCATGATGATGACAAAGACATAATTTCTCAAAGTGAAATAAGTTTACATACATTGTCGAATTCAATAATTGCTATTTTATTGTCAATTAAAATTCTAACTAATTACTTAGGCCTGTATGAAAATAATGATTTATATAACAAAGGCAACACATGCTGGTATTGTCAATAGTTCACCAAAAGGCATAGCCCTGCATGATGATGATAATTTTTATGATATGTATATATGATAATCGTAATGTAATGATTTCTTTGTTTCTTATCAATTTTCTATGTGTGAGAGAGAGAAAGAGGGAGAGAGAGAGAGAGAGAGAGAGAGAGAGAGGGGGGGGGGGTGGGGGTGGGGGAGAGAGAGAGAGATGAGATGATGATGATAATTTTTATGATATGTATTTATGATAATCGTAACGTAATGATTATTTTGTTGTTAATCAGAGCGTTTTGCCGGAGACGATGACGACAACATCGTCTACGACATCTTCATCTGAATCAAGTAATAGCTTAACCAATAGCGGGAGAGACGAGGCCGATCTACCTGCGTTTGGTCGACCTCCGGCTCGACGACGACGATCAATGACCACGGACACCCCAAATTCAACCACTGTGGATAGTCGTAATTTCGTGATCATCGACGACGACAACCTCTCAACCATGGGGTGCGTAGGTGACGCCGCGGTCGAGTGCGTAGAGATTCGATGCCACGTCGATTTTCTGGGGACGAGGAAAACATCCCGCCGTGATTCCGTCACAGTCATAGTGATGTCTCGATTTGATTTTGGAGCGTTTTTCGCTGTGAGTGGTGCTAAACCATCTATTGACCTTAACATAGCCTCATACATACATACATACATACATACATACATACATACACACACACATACATACAAACATCAATACACTCACACACATACATAAAACAATTAAAATGCTAAAGGCCTTTTTGTATTAATGTTTATTTTGTGTGTTCATGTGGATATGTGTGTGAGTTTGTAAGCAAACAAATACAAAATCAAATTATACGCACACCTACAACCCCCCCCCCCCCCCACACACACACATATATAAACAAACAAAAAACAAGCAAACTAACACAAGACGAGTAAGAAGTAGAAGGATGTAAATAAGAGTGGAGAAGAAGGAAAAGTGGGAAGGGAAGACAAAAATGTTTCCGTTCTCCACGTAGAGCTAATAACAATTCTGACGAGAAATTGTATACAACTTGCAACTGTAAATGATGATATTCTTTTGAGACTATGAGTACACGTACTTCTATCATATCAGATTCACTATCAGATGTATATAAACAATGAAAACATGTTTCATCTCTATGTGCTGATTTGAAGGAGAGAGGAGTAAAAATATTACTGGAGCTTACTTTTAACAATACTGACGATAAAGCATACAGTTTAGAACTTAAAAATCCTGTTATTATTTTTGGACTGCATGATCAGTTAATGTACAGTATACATATGAAATCATGGGCCAATATCACGTAGAGTGAGTTGCATTAGATATCAAAAACTTTATGGCTGCTATTCTGCAAGTCTACGTCTATGCACGAATTTGCAATCACATAGTCAGCAATCAGCAGAGTTACGATAGTTCCACACAAGCTTCGGTCAATATTAATTGCAAGTATGATCGATTTTTTTTTTGTGATACGGACTTACGATTGATATATCAGTCGTACAATTGGTATATTGACCGCGCAATCAATCTTAGCCCTTTGTGATACGGCACGTGCCAGAACCACTAGTACTTGCGCTAACTTTTAATTGTTCTCTCTCTATAGATGAATACGACGAAAAGCATCGAGATTGTCTCCCATGCTGAGGTCACCGTGTATGGAAGCCCATATACAGTGAACATGACCCACAATGCAACATTCGATACGACAGTAAGTTAAATTATTCCGTGATTATGGTATGGAATATTCTATGATATGGAACGTTTATTTGACATTTCTTTCCGTTGATGTCAGAGAGACGTAAGAAGAAGGGAGAAAATTTAGAGACGACTAGTCTTTAATGCAAGAAGACACATTCCTTCTTTCTTTCTACGAAAACCGATCTGAATTAAAGCACACATGATTATGACAGTTTTCTTATAATTAGCCACCTGTCATTTTCCCATTCCTGTCAACATTACCATGACCACCACCACCACCGCAATCGTCAATAACATCACCTCTACCACGGCCACCATCAATAACATCATTACCACCATCACCACCAACCCGCCACCATCACCACCACCACCACCACCGTCATCAACATCATCAAATGCATTGCACCACCACCATCACAACAACAACGCTAATTCGCTTCACCCGCCTGGCATCTCGTCGCCAAGGCAACTACTCGCATCCTTCCCCTAGAGCAAGTGATTAGCTGGGACACCGAGGAGCTCGCCCCGCCCGACCCGCCGAGCATCAGGGACATCGGGATCTGGAAGGTGGTTGGGGCTTGCATGGCCGGTCTGGTCGTTCTGGTCATCACTAACGCGGTTCTCTACAAGGTCAGTTTCATAGATCGTTATGATGATCGATATCAATGTTCTTAGGTACATTAATAAATTTGCAACTATGAATATCAGTCTCGATATCAGTATTAATATCGCACGATTTAATCTCTAGGTTTTATCGTCTTTATTATGATAGTATTGTTATTTTTTGCTTTTAAAGAACATGTTTCCATCGCAGATACTGATATAACTAACATCAATGTATCATCTTTATTATCACTCAAATTGTGATCATCTTTAGATAGTTGTTCTTGTTATTGCAAGTGCTGTTTATATGTCTAGTATTGCTAATGTTAGGATTTGTATTATCAACACAAATATCATACGTAACTTTCAACATTTTGCTACCATCAACATTACACCTCATAATACTTTCCTTTCATTTCCTATAGATCGGGTTCTTCAAGAGGCAGCGGATCGGGATGGTTGAAGGTGTTAAGATGCGAAAGAAGCCAGACAGGATGAGCATTAGACAGAAAAGTGTCATCTTTGAAGATTGAGAGCGAGGGTAGAGAGGGAGAGAGGGGTAGAGAGATAGAGAGAGAGAGAGAGAGAGAGAGAGAGAGAAAGAGAGGAGAGAGAGGAGAGAGAGAGAGAGAGAGAGAGAGAGGAGAGAGAGGAGAGAGAGAGAGAGAGAGAGAGAGAGAGAGAGAGAGAGAAAGAGAGAGAGAAAGAGAGAGAGAGAGAGGGGAGAAAACAGAGAGATTGGGATTTGTGTAGATTAAAGGGCATATACAGTACTGGGAGGACAAAAATCCTTCAAACAGGTGATTGAATTCATGTATTGTCCATTTTAGAAACTTGCTGAAAGTTATTTACCCTCCAGTGATCCACATTTTGGAGTAATTAGCAGAATATCTACAAATCCTCAAAATGTTCAGCCCAAACATTTTGAGGATTTGTAGATATTCTGCTAATCACTACAAAGTGTGGATCACTGGAGGGTAAATAACTTTCATCAAGATGATGTTAAAGAGGTTCATCGTGGTGAAGGTTGAAGTGGGAGAAATGATCGGGTGTCTCACGATGTAGCAAACGTCGCTCTGCTCTACGTTTGCTACATCGTGAGACAACCGATTATTTCTTCCACTTCAGCTTTCAGCAAATTTATAAAATGGACAATACATGAATTTAAAACCATTATTATGAAGATTGCTCACATCGCCTGTTTGAAGGCTTTTTATCTTCCCATACGTGCACATCTGGCACACCAAGAACGAGTTGACGGTAAACGTTAGAAAAAGTGATTACAGGCCAGGTGTAGGGTAGATGCACATTTAATTACTGTAGTGTTTCAGTGTATTTATTTAGTTTTCGTCGGTTTTCCAAATGCTTTGTTTCCAGATGAAATGTTCTTGCCAAACAAAAAAGCAGTACATGTGTGAACATTCATATTGAATCCTCATGTAAATGACAGATGAGGTCGAGTGAAGGTGAGAAAGATTTTTAAAACTAATTCTCCGCCAACTTATTCACGCTGTAGAAAAATAAACATCTTGTACCTAATATGTAAAATATACATGTATGTAGTTTATAGAAAGTGTATTATATAATGTATAATATGCATTGTGCATAATATCGACGTTGAGCACATTTTGACAGGAAAATAAAACCAGTTTTCAGGCATTATCTGTTCATGTACGTGTTAATTCTTTATAAAATGTTAACTTTAACGCACAACCTAATAAAAAAAAGACAATAATTAGTGATAAACATGAAAGAACAGGCAAACAAGCACTACATTTCAACCGATTTTATTTGAAGTTCCTTACCATCTCAACATTAGTCATTTCAATGTGTTGCATATAAAGTTTTACTAATTCTACTAATTAAATTCATACAATTCAAAGAAACTCAGATTGCAGTCAAATATAAGAATCAATATCAATCTTTTCATAGGTTCTTGTTTCCTTGTTCAATGAAAATGCAAACAAAATATCACATTTGCCTCCTAATGCATTTTTTACATTCAAAATTTGTCAGATTATATAATTAATATCAGAACTGACATTCACTTGTTTTTATTGCAGAATCAATACACCAAGGACTTGTTACACTAAGAACACAAAAACACAGATTTTCTCTAAACAAACATAATAAATTCCACATATTGGGAAAACATAACTTTGTATTACAAATTCATTGTGAAAATGTGTGTACATATGTATATGTGGAGTGTGTGTAGATATGTTTGTACATATGCATTTCATCAAATGTTTCATGTGTTGTGAGGCCTCTAATGAATATTTTGTACCTAGAGTTGTTATTCTGACAAAAACTTAAGTCTTGACCTGTCTAAGCTAAAATAGGTGGGTTTTCTGCAAACTGCCATAACCCACAAAGGGACTGAAGTCCCAACAGAGGTCCAAACTTCACTTAGTTTTCAGGATATCACCCCTGGAGTAGGGCACTCACCAAAGCACTCACATGTGTGAAACCTACTGCCTACTTTCTCCCCTTACCAAATGAAAACATGCAACTGTATCAGCATTGCCTTTACAGAGATTGTCTCTGAAGCCCCATTTATATCATAATAATGCCGTTATAGTGCTGGTGCATTTCAGTAAGGACATTTCCAGCGAGCCTTTAAAAACATTCATATGCATAAAAAATGATGTAATACAGTATTACAGTATTTTGGACATGGTGGAATCTTCTCTGTTACAGTTCGATATTCCGAAGGTTCGTTTATTCCGAAGGTTCGTTATTCCGAATGTTCGTAATTCCAAAACACGTAAATTGCCTATACCTCGTTGCTCGTTGGTCCGAAAACTAAAAATGGTTTGTTAATCTGAGCATTCGTAATGTTCGGAATAACAAACTTTCGGAATAACGAGTGCTTCCCATCTGCCCACACCCCTACCTAGAGCAAACATTATAAATGCACTAAGCGTTCCGTTTCATGACATCAAGCTTTGCAACAATAGCCCCCTCCCCCAAGAAATGTGTTTATTTTTTTCCTTTTTCGATTGACACCAATGTTTTTATGTAAAATACCAGCATAAGTTGGTATTCCATATGATATAAATACACAACTTCTTCAACATACCCCCGACAGATAGAGTAAATAGTTTTATCTGATGCCTCCTTACTGTTACACCCCATGAAATTCTGCCTATCGCATATAGCTCTCCGAATCTGAACACGTGTGGCGCTCTAATTTTTTCACCTTTAATTCTTGGGATATGAACTTTTGGTCACGAACATTCTATAGCCATCCTATTAAATGTGTCTTTTCATTCTTTCATTAGTCCATCCACAATGAATGTTGAGGTAGGCAAAAACAACGCCATGAGTTATTGGTGGCATTTTTTTCAAGTCCTTCATCCATGTAACAACCCTTCCATTTTAATATTACCAGGTTTACGAGGCTCGAAATTTTACATTCTGTGTGCAATGGCATGTATTGAAGACATACCAAACTCTTACTGGAAGTATACGACCCAAGAGCAATCGATCAGATATCGGTATCGCGAGGTGATATCTCTTGATATCGGCTATATGCGAAAGGGAGAATTGTGAATATCCATACCCATTTTCCATTCTGAGAATACCCACAATTTGTACGGCTAAGCTTCAACACTTGAACATACACATCACATGCATATACATGCACCAGGAATCTGGGGTAAGATTTTTTTTTTTCATAGTTTGAACAAAGTACCGAGCAAACAAAAAGAATTTCGATTCAATGCTTACGATGATTACATTCATCTTGGATTTCTTTCCTTGACAAAGTCTCCAGTAAATGAATTTTAGCGTGCTTCTGTTTAGACTGACAAATTCTTTGCGTTTGTTGGCTGTTGTCCTTTATGAATTCCGGCTTTCCATCACTTGATGAAAAGATAAAATATGCACCCCTAAACATATTGACCTGAACAAAGCAATAAAGATGTGGGACATCTTAGATTTCAGAAAATGTGACATGTACAAATTGACTGCCTCGCCTTGACAGGAACATTGGCGTTATCCTGCATGGGGAAATGACCAGTGGCGAGTCATTTATATGCGAATACATTGATGTCATCCCTTACACACACACACACTCACTCATGTGTGACACGATTTATAAGCTGGACATTTGCTGCTTTCTTGGTCTGAGTGCCTACACCTATTCAGTTGGCATGGTCAAAAGGCCAGTTAAGTAAAATATCAATGTAATCTTAACACCATACAGGGGAGGCTGCCTAAGCCTAAGTCCTATGTGACATCTTAAGCGTAAGAAAATGGAGTGGTGTCAGAGACAGAGGAGGAAGGGTTTGGGGGTGTGGCTTAAGGGGGCGTGGCGTGGCGTTGAAGTTGTTTATGTTCCACGGACCTTGATCTGCTTCATGTTGGGGTTCATGCGTCTCTTCATGTCCTTCTTGTACTGCTTGTCCTGTTGGGAAGAGCAAAAGGACAAAACATGAATGTTAACTCCTTCTCTGCCAAACTCCATACTGCCCGATGGAAATGGTGTGTATCACCAGTGCAAGAAATCATCAAAGGTGCATAAAGAATTAACTCCTTCTCTGCCAAACTCCATACTGCCCTATGGGAATAGTGTGTATTACCAGTGCAAGAAATCATCAAAGGTGCATAAAGAATTAACTCCTTCTCTGCCAAACTCCATACTCCCCTTTGGGAATGGTGTGTATTACCAGTGCAAGAAATCATCAAAGGTGCATAAAGAGTTAACTCCTTCTCTGCCAAACTCTGTACTGATTACCAGTGCAAGAAATCATCAAAGGTGCATAAAGAATTAACTCCTTCTCTGCCAAAGTCCATACTGCCCTATGGGAATAGTGTGTATTACCAGTGCAAGAAATCATCAAAGGTGCATAAAGATTTAACTCCTTCTCTGCCAAACTCCATACTGCCCTATGGGAATGGTGTGTATTACTAGTGCAAGAAATCATCAAAGGTGCATAAAGAGTTAACTCTCTGCCAAACTCCATACTGCCCTATGGAAATGGTGTGTATTACCAGTGCAAAAATGCCTCAATGACGCATTAAGAGTTAAACAATGCCCACTAGCATAATCATTTGTCTTTCTGCCTGTCACATTGAGCAAATACTGAGAATTCAATAAATGGAAATAAAAAGACCATTACTAATATTTGCATTTGTTGGACTGCCTGTTGCAGTTGGAGATTGCGCAAGTCAAGAGATAAAATCTAGAAACATAGAGTCTAGAACTGCTATGTTTACTCTTTGATCTATCTCAAGCATGTTCAGTGCAGATGTAGCGCTATGGGTCGGACAATGTCCAGAGATGTTTGAGGGGAAAAGTATCTGGGATTGTGGAGAGCTAGGATGTGTGACCAATCAAGAAAGTTTAGGTGTTGAATATGTATTTAAGAATAGGTGGTGGTAGGGTAAAAAGATAAAGAGGAATATTATGGGATATAATTATAAGGAAAAAATGGGAACTCCCCAATATATGAGATGCAAATCTTGGTGTAGGAGCGAAAATGGTATGAATACATGATGAGGTATAAATTCCACTCCCTTCCCTTCCTCTTTGCATTGGTTCCCCCACATCTCCCCTTCCATTCACCATCCAACCAGTCTCTCTTTCTTTGCCTGTTTGGACACTTTTGTATTTTCCAGCGACCTTTGACCTCTGAACTTTCAGGAATTTCACCAAATATGTCATCAGTCTACCTCCATGAAGTGATTAATCTTATTACCTTGTTTGGTTGGAATTGCATCATTGGAATTGGATTTATTGTGAAAAATATCAATTTTGGGGCAATTTTTTGCAATTTTTTTTTGTTTCATTGACCTTTGACCTCTGAATTTTTAGGGATTATACCAAAATGTCATCAGTCTGCCTCCAAGTAGTTATCCATCTTTGTACTACCTTTAGTTGGAACTGCATCATTGGATTTTGATTTATTGTGTGAAACATCAACTTTTGGCAATTTTTATAAAGTTCATTGACCTTTGACCTCCATCAGAATTTACCCCTATTTTACACAGTTCATTGGTTTCATGCAATGCACACATGTACTAAGTTTGAAGTAAATCTGGGGAACGGTTCTCAAGATATTGCATAAAAAGGGATTCAGGCCGGACGGACGGACGGAAAACCCGAAAACATAATATAGATGAGTCAATAGGGCAAGTTTGTAGTCGATTTTGTGTAAAATAAATGTGAAAATTGCGGAAATGTCTTCAAACTGCACGAATACAGGGTGCTCTTTTGTTTGGAAAGCAATCCTGTGTCAGGCCTTATAATATGAAATGACACCACAAGCGGAAAATTCAGAGTGACAACGTTGGCCTACCTCCAGGCGGCGGGCTTTGTCTGGGTCGTCCTCATTGAGGAGGCGCTCCTTCTCAGCACGGCGCTTGTCCTCCCGGCGCTGCTGAGCCTGCTCCTGGCGCTGGGCGTGGGCCAGCTTGACATAGGACTCGGACACCTTGGCACGCACACGCTCTGCCTTCTGCTTGCCCTGTGAACAGTAATACAGGAGTAAGGTAGTGGTAAATAGCAATGATATATTACATATTTTTTATATGGCACATATTTGACCAACAGATTTTAACCCATGCTGTGTTAGATGAACACTCCATCCATAGGAATGTTGTATAAACCAATACAAACATGAGAGTGGGGCAGGGACAACCATTATTTGCCAGGGTTAATTTTCAAGCCTGATATCCTGAAATGCAAGATTTTATTTTGCATTATACCCTCTTGTTTGCTGGGAATCTTTCTTGCATTGTGTGGGCTGAATCATGAACAGTCCATGTATGCTTCTTCATGCTGCAAATAGGGGAAAGTCATCCCTTTAAGCAGATACGAACTAGTAGCGCCATCTCGAGTCCTAAAGTACTCATACCTGGCCTGTTTCCTTATCAATACCGCTAATGTTGTCTAGTAATACAGACCCACTTGAATGATAACATGCTAATCAACTACTTAATACATTAATATCACAATAATCCTGTTATTTAATACCAAAATAACTACTTTTCCTCTCATCTTAGTTTCTCTACAAATACAATTAAAGGTTAACTTATTCTCTTTGTTAGTAGTATAGTTATCTGAAAATGTATTTTAAGACTACGTATTTATAACACACAGTCAAAGAGACCACACACAGTTCGCTCCCCCTTTAATGCATCACGCAGCGACATCTAGATTTCTTTGGCAATCATGTTTACTTCCAGACGAGTACACTAGACAGGAAGCGGATACAACTGGAATAAAAAAAACCCTGAATGTGGTCGTGAGGTGCATCATGGGATGTCTTTTATATGCTGTATACAGAACTGTTTCACTAGACTGGCATACAATGGGGTAACTCCTTCAGTCTCACACATAACGCTGCTCTATGGGATTTGCGTGTATTACTGGGGCAGAAATATGACGATGACATTGAAAGGGTTCACTGGCCGTACCTCCTTGGAGAGCCGGTAGCGCTTGATCTTGTCCACCAGGTAGAGCACCATCTTCATCATGGGAAGCATGTCTTCAATGTCGCTCTTGGAGCTACGCCCATTGCCAGGGACTAATGGGAGGACAACCACAGTGAGAGAGAAGACAATGAGGAGTCATGTATGTAAAGAGGGAGATGCATGTACACTCCAGCTCAAAGGATGTGGCATAGGGAAAGGTAAAGGGAAGAAAGGGAAGGAGCCACAGTTTTAAACTGCAGTATATTTTGTTCAGTTCAGCATGAAACGTGATGCTTAGCCTAAAATGCATCATGTTTCATGCTGAACTGGACAAAATATAACGCGGTTTAAAATTGTGGCTCCTTCCCTTTCCCTTTCCCTTTCCCTATGGCAATTCCTTTGAGCTGGAGTGTACATACAAGAAAAAAGGTAATCAACATGCCAGACATGAATATTTCATGAGTTTTTTTTAAGGCCGAAGGCCATGATATTAAGTAGAATATTAATCTCCACTACTTTCTTCACTATAACCGATACCGCCTCTTGAATTCTTACACACACATAAATATATAAAGAGAGAGATAGAGAGCGACAGAGAGAGCAAAAAGAGAGACAAGGAGATAGAGAAATAGCAACAGAGCGAGAGAGAGATGAAGACAGAAAGAGAAAAAGAGAAGGAGCGAGAGAGACAATCCGATACAGTCAGTGAGAAAGAGAAAAAAGTAGAGTAGACAGGCAATTTAGGATTACTGTTTGTAGATAGGGAGACAAATATAAACACACACATATACATACATACATACATATATAAATATTATATATATTCAACCTAATGGAATGAATGCCTCACTCAAAAGCCTCCCAGTGCCTATTTCTCACTCATCTATTTTGTTCTTTGATTTCCTTCTCTCTTTCTCTCACTCTTTCTTTCTCTCTCTTTTCTTACTCTCTCACTCCCCTTCCCTCCACCTTTCTCTTTTGCTCTCTACCCCTCTCTCACTTCTCCTCTACCCTTCTATCCAGAAAGTAAATGTGTCTACGAAATTACATGCATTATGGTTGTTTATGATACAATGCATGATCAGATAGATAGTGAGAATTAATTGTAACTCATGAAGGAAAATAGTGAATGGACTTTACTAATTGCACACTCTATGGCGAGATTGATGGGGTGTATTTGAGCACAGAATAATGAATGTATGACCTTACCTTTGAAGTTACAGATGAGCACCTTCTGTGTTTCAGGCATGGTGGTCGGCTGTTCATCCCTGAAGCAACGGAAGAAAAAACAAGGAGATCCAATATTTTATAACTCTTCCGGTGCTGTTGGCAATATTTTGGGAGCAAAAATAGGCCTTCATAAAAAAAATGGTATACCGTTAAACTCAATATATATTTTTCACCATGAAGGAACCTTCCTTTCAGGAAAAAAAAAAAGCTACCGTAAATGTTTTAAGAAGCAGTATGTGACCCCATTGAACAGTCACAACTGTATTGAGTTTGGCACATAGGCCTTAATCCGTATATGGGTACAAGTACCAAAAAAAGGGTGATTACAGGAATATCAATTGGGCATAAATTTGTGATAGACTTTGTGCAAATAATAATGCCTGTTTTGAAAGGTTTTGTGGCAACAAAGCATTTTCACTATGTATACAAACTGCCACCCCAAAGCTTGTGTGAGGTTTGTCCAAATAGCAACAACTAATACATTTAAATTCTACAAATGTAAAGTGAGTCCTGAAATACAGGTAATGACACAGTATTATACAGTTTGGGGGAAAGTTGTGAATACATTACAAAAAAGCTTATTAGTTGATCTCAAATAAATATATCAGGGGCCATATTCATGAAACCTTACAAAGCCTAGGTCATTGTTAAGGTGCATTCAGGTGCATGCATTTTAGGAACTAACTAGGCTAGAAAAGGTTTCATGAATATGGCCCCAGAATTGCAAGAGATTACAAGAAATTACATGTAGTTAGCATATACATGGGAAAATCACATTTTTACAAATAATAAATTTCTTTGTTCAACCAGTTTTATATCTACTAATTTCAAATAATTTATCACCCAATCTCAATGGCATGAATTCTCAAGAAAATTCATAACTTTTGTTTAAAGATATGGTAGCTCTTTTGCATATTAAAATGATTTTAAAAATTGTAAAAAAAACACACAAAAATGGATGAAAATACTGTTTCAGAACTTTCCTCACAATATTAGACCTGGAAACTGACTTTGAGCAGAATTTTATTGATTTTAATATTTCAAGAAGACCGTAATCAGCACACATCGTCATGTCACGGTTCTCTACTACAAATTGTGTCTGTGGTAAAGAGAGCAGCGTGTGCAATCAAGCCTGGGCCCTGTTGCATAAAACTTACCATTAATGGTAACTCTGACATCAATGGCAACCACCATGGTAACATCGCTCAACAGCCAATCAAATTCAAGATTTTCATAGAAGTTGCTCTTGATAGCAAAGTTACCATCAATGGTTTTATGCAAGGCCCTGGTGACTCGGTCCGCTGCAATACTGTGCACTATGATCGCTATGCTTTAATGTAAACAAGGATAGTTTTTCACTTCTCCTGGAAAGGTTCATAAAGCTATTAAGTATCCATATCTCCATCTCATACTCATCACTATCACTTTCACAACATCTAAATAGAATGCTTTCTTTTCTATGTGGAAATCCACATCCATGTTTTTTTGTTTTTGTTTTTGTTTTTTTTTCCAAATATGTAACCCACTATAGTAATACACAGATAAAACAAAGGTTAAATCTAGAATAGCATTTCTTTTCAAACAGTGGGTAGAATTCCAGAACTTAACCTTGATTAAAGTTAAAACCCTGTTAGAAATTTAGGTCAATGGGTCTATGACTTACTCAGCTGCTGGCTTGGGACCAGAAAATTGGTCCGAAATATGCATATAATCAAACATTTCAGGGTGACTGCTCAGACAGTTCAGAACCTGCAGAGTAAAAAGAAAACAGGAAAAATAAGATAAATACAGGATTCTCGCCTGTGTTGATTTCACATAGATTGGACATGACTGTTTAACTATATTAATTATAAAGCAAATATTTGACAGTAGCTCGTGCAAATCAGCCCTTTATGTAATCCTAATATCAACTGCCAAAAGCAGCCAAGAGTGCAAGAGCTCCACAGTAGCAAAGAGAAGGCAAGAGCGACCATGAGAAGCAAAATCCCAGGAGACACCGAATACACACGGTAGACCTCTGCGAGACTGTCAACATGGCTGCCGAATACTGTCCACATGGCTGCCGAATACACACGGTAGACCTCTGCGAGACTGTCAACATGGCTGCGGAGTGAAGTATTTTAGAAGAATTTTATGTAAAATCTCTTGGCAGCTATACCTAGCGATAGTTTTATCGATCACTAACTTTTGGCTGCTCTGTAGGGCCTAAGTAGGACCTGCTTTCTATGTGTCAATAATTTTTCTTTTTATTGGATGCACAACCAATCGTGGCTTAAGGCCTGGATATCGGATACAATAGCACAAAACTTAGAATTCTATGGTAATGCCTGTGTGGCTTATCATCTATTACTCTTGTTGTACCAGGGGGTGTTTCACCAAGCTGTTCGTAAGCTACGAATGACTTTACGAACGACTAGTGATCCCTTCTTGTGATACCACACTTTGTTCCTGTTTCACCATATTGGGAGTTAATTTCCAACAAACCTAATAAAATTTGACAAATCATAAGCTTTGTATTCAGACAAAGTCATGTGAACAACAAGAATGTTCATTTATGAACATCAGATTTGAACTTAAGCTGGTTGGAATCAAAATCATTGAGAATGTGATTTAGCACAAGAAGGGATCACCAGTCATTGGTAAAATAATTTGTAGCTTACAAACAGCTTGGTGAAACACCCCCCTGAGGTGCATTTTGTCACCAATAATGCAGACAAATCCCAACAAGCAGCAATACATATTGCACATGTTGGACATTTCAATCCAAACTATAATACTCAATAAACAGGTCTGGCTGCAGTAGACTAATCAGTCTCAATTCCTCCTCTGACTCACCCAAGAAGCATGATACAGTGATTAGTCTTAGAGTACTAGACTCTATTTTTCAGTTGGGATCAGAAATGTCTAACAGCTTGGAGACCAGAATAAATGTCAAACAGAAGACATCAAACTTTCAGAGAATTTCATTTGTGTCGTATGCAGTGCACAGAGTATACATTCATGCTGTTTTCTATGTGTATTGATATGCAAGTACATTTGATTAACACCTGAATTAATGAAGATAAGGCGTCTTCTGTTTGGAGATGTGGACCATTCCATGGGATGATTCTGCATGTCCTATGCATTCTTAAGAACAACAAAAAATCAGTTAATTTTGTGGATGCTGATTATCTATGGAGGTTGTTACCATAAAACCAGGTTTGAATTTTCCTGTTTTCCAACCATTGGCCATTTCAAATCCACACTCTGAAAAAGGTAAATATGGGTCTAGAATTGATCAAACTAAGTCTTCCTGTCAAAAGGATGATCAGGAGCAGAACTAGACAGCATATAGTCTGCTGCAGCCAGATCCGCTTCATACCTTACCTCTCATTAAAAAATTCCAATAAAAAATGCCCAAAAGCCAGGGAACAAGGCTAGTTTAAATAAAGGGGGGGGGGGGGGGTAGGCAGGAGGGTGTGTGTGTGTGTGTGTGTGTGTGTGTGTGTGTGTGTGTGTGTGTGTGTGTGTGTGTGTGTGTGTGTGTGTGTGTGTGTGTGTGTGTGTGTGTGTGTGTGTGTGTGACATTTACAATGTTCTGTGGGGCTTGTTTTTCAAGCCTGGTGTCATTAGGCACCCTATACTACTTATATGCAGTACACTCTATCGAGGAAAATAGTTGTTCAGAGGGGCTCTTCAAAGCATCATTGGGGTTATATCACCCAGAGCCCCACATGATTGTTCCTCGGGTTTGATTGAATGATTGTGAGGATAAAGAGAGTGTCCTCTTACCTTGGCATCTAGCACACCATTCACCACCTCCCCCATTTCAGCTAGTACAATAGTGGACGCAGACAGCCCATATTTATCTCCTGTGCGCTTATCTCCACAATACTGGCTCTGTTGAAAGACACAGTCAGAAAACATCACACACAGTTAGCAGTTTTCATCAGTGGAATAACGAAATGTTGAGCACAAGCTGTGGCAAATAAATTTTGAGGCAGAGAATCAAGTACTGAAATTCCTACGACTACTCACGAGGCTGCCAAATGTGCCTAGTTATCAGTTTGTGGCAGTTCTTTGTGAAGTCTCTTAATTAGCAAATAATTTACAACTATAAACTTGATAATTTTGTATGATGTTTTGTAATAATTTTATGATTATAATTACTTGAACTATTAATTGAAAAAACAACAATAACAGTAGCAATATATTAACTTGTATGTGTATGATTGAATTAACAAAGAAAGAAAGAAAATATGTATTTCAATTTCTTGTTTTTTTAAATGGCTAGACTCTAACAATAAATGTAGAAATAAAGCACGATGCATGTGATGCAGCAGTTCTTATAAAAAAAGAACAAAATCAACGTTGATAATGAAGTTGTTAATGGGAATCAGAAGTTAGCACAAGTCTAAATGTAAGTTTTTACCAGGTCCTGCATGTCCTTCAGCATGCGGTTAGCGACCTTCTTAGCCCCAACAAACAGCACGAAGCTATCCATGGCGTCCGCATCCAGGGTGACTGTCACTTTCTGGGGGAAAGGTGGTAGAGGGAGAAGACACAAACAGGTGGCATATATCATGATTGGTTAAAGACAGGTTAGCTCATGTGCAAAGTCATGATCATGAAACCCGGCAGGAATCATTATAAAGAACTGGGCAGAAGTTCGCTCGTTATTGCAACCACCTTCAGTTCAGCTGGCGTTGCAAGCACAACAGGGCAACACCTGTGAGTTTGAAACTGTCGAGCACTGTCACCAGGGATAAGGCAGATAACATTTTACGCAAAGCAGAGAGGGCCTTATTAAACGTATGTGTTGGACAAATTGTTAGGAAGATTAACTCAATAAATGGTGAAAAAGAACATTTGAATACCGCCATTTCTAGTGAATTGCCTAGCGACATCGCATCAGAAGTGAAAAGGCGAGTGGAAAGGTCACAGTTCAAAGAACACATTGCTTCCAAAACATGGCAGCAAAACAAATTCGCTCAGTTGTTGGAGAAGAACGCGGCGACTTCTTGAAAGCTAAATTCGAACATCGCCTCAGATTGCATTGGTATATGGGTGTAAAACTGTTCTGATCGTCTTTTGAGAGATTCTGAATTATCAGTGCTAGTAAAAGGACTCAATAAACTGAGAAAAATATCGCAAGTTACATTCATCAACGGACACTACACCAAAGTTTTATGGTCTCCCAAAAATCCATAAAGCAAGCATTTCTCATAGTTGTTCATAATGGCCTCGAGCATAATGTTGCTCATTACAAGTGATACATATAATCAATTATATACTTTTATCTGCCAATTCAGGCTCAAAATGTAAGCAGTAGATTTTAAATACTGCATGCTTATCAAATACTTAAAGAGGTATGTGATGAAATATAAATCCTTTCAACACCTTAAGCGTGTAGAATTGCTTGTTATAACATCGGCACTGGCAAAACCATACCTTTAAGAACATTTGAGACACTGCTTTGGTCTCCAAAAATCACACCAAAGCGGCCATTGTTATATCTAAAACAGACCTGGCTCTCCTCCACAGGAGTTTCCTAAGGAGACGCTGCAAATACTACTTACTATTTCATCTGCCGACGGATGCATGGTGCGAGACACAGTACTCAGGAGATCCTGTCTCTTCAGGAACTAAAGAAATAGAAAAATCACAAATATCAAAACTATATGCAAATAATTTTATACTTCCGTTTTGATACATTATGTCTAAGGCAAGCCTAAAATCAGCTCATTACATGCCATTGGTGTATTTTGCCACATATACAGTGGAGCCTGAGATCAAATACACAGTGACTGCAATCAAATGCAATCAGCTCCATACATTGACTGCAGTCTGACTGCAAGAGATTGCAATCAGCTGTGACGTTGATCTCAGGCGTAACTATAATGCATACAAATCCCATAAGGCACAATCATATCTAACACAGGACAGGTTCATGGTAGCTTATTCAACCTGCCATACCCTACGTCTGCCATAGCCAGTCTTTTAAATTCCTCCTCTACTCTAATTTCACATCCCTATCTTAAATATCCTCTGTAAAAAAAATCTTTCAGGCACCAGGCATTTTTAGAGCAAAACTTTAAATTTCAAATTGTGTAAGCCCATTCCATTGTCAATGAACACACAAACATTTTTTGTCTTTTTAGAGAATGAGCAAAAGTATGATTTCAGCCTTGTGCCACAGGGCCGATATATATTTCATAAAGCCCATCTTTAAGCTCACGATGGTTAATCTTTAAAAGTGGAAGTAATCTTGAAACATTGAATATCTACCTTGAGTTCCACCAGCATGCCTTCACAGAAGACGCGGCCTGAGCACCACAGGCAGTACCTGTTCTCACTCTGCTTCAGGAGGTTGACAGACGTCGGCATCTCCTTCGAACCGTCATCGCCTGAGAAAGAATCAATGCCCTGCACAGTTATGCGCTTAACGACGGACAGAGTACACTGCCTAAAATGTCCAAATTGACATTGAAAGACATCAGCACCTCTTTTGAGCTGTCATCGCCTACTGAGTAAGAATCAATCCCATGAATGCCATTTACATCCAACTTTTTCCACAGTCACAGGTACTATGCTTTTATCGGCAGACCGAGTACCCTGCCTGTAATGTCTAGTCTGACAATCCCTAGTTAAAAATTACATGAGGGTTTAGGGCGAATAAACCTTTGCAAGGCAAAAAAGCCCCCATGAATAATAATTTTTGTTAATTTGCGGTCTGGTCCATACTTCCGTCATTTGTGTCCATGGAGACTGTTGAACTTCTTATTTTTTAGGGGACTAGAGCTCCAGTTTAGGGGCCCATGTGTACATCGAACCAGCTAGTGTCAAATCTTGACTATATGCTGCTCAGAGGCACTTGTGAGGTGAACGGTTTGTACTTACCCACAAGGGAGAAGTTGGTCTCTAGGAGCTCCTTATGGCTATTGAGCCAGGCAGTGGCCAGGCGCTGGTTCTTGGACTTGCCGTTCATATAATTCAGCAGGTATGCAGCCACCCCGGCCAACATCAACAGCTCCAGGTAGTAGGAGTCCCAGCTATTACGCAGATGGAGGGGCACCTTGGAGGGGGGAGGGGGGCACATAATAATTCAGTTATTGAGGGTGGGGGTCTTTTCGCACCTGATGTCACTAACCCTTATGCACCTTGGGAAGGGGTGGGGGAAAAACAATTTATTTTATATCATTTCTGATTCAGCTGTTTTGTGGATAGTGGGGCACCTAGGAAAGGGGGGGGGGGGTAACATATTATTTATGCAAGCTTCATTTCAAGCCTGATGTCTTAATCCTTTTCTCTGCCATACAAGGAGTCCCAGCTGTTACACAAATGGAGGGGCATCTTGGAGAAGGGCAGGGGGACATAACAATTCATTTGTGGGAGATTCTTTTCATCCTAGTAGAGGTATCTGTTGTTATATAAACTGGTGGAGGGGCACCTACAGGTAGGAGGATTGGGGGAAATACAATTTATTTGTGGGGGTTTCTTTAAGGGGATAGAATCTTATCAGGGGGTGGACAAAATAACAATGTTGTGTTAAAATACATAATTTACAGCTCTGCCTATGAAAGTTATAAACTGGGATTAAGGACTAGTAGGAAAGATTTTCAAAGATTAATCTACACTACGTCAAGTATTTACAGGGCCTTGTTACTCTAGCATCAATCAATTATTTCCACATAGGGCCATACCTTAGAATTCTTGATCAACTGAGCTATTTATAGTACAAATTAAGCCTTTTTCCAACTTACCTTTGTGATTTCTAAATCAGGAGAATCCTTCCCCTTTCCCTTGGTGGGACGCTCCTCAAAGTTTTCAAATTCCTCCGTGTCTTGGAAGTGATCAAAGTCATCCTCATCCTTCAGATACAGATAGCCAAAAAAGAGAGCAGTAACAATGACAATGCGTTTCTTCTTTAACAAGATGAAGCATCTGAGGGCAATTCCACAGGTTTGGTTAAAGTCATGTAACATGAGTAACCAAAGCTTCTTTATTTTATATTCTATTATCATGTTGCAAAAATAATGTAAATAATTATTTAGGAAGCAAACAGTCCACCTATCCATGACACACAATCATATCCTCAGCACAGAAACTTCTTTTTCAATGAAATAAAGAAGCTTTGGTTTCTCACGTTACATGACTTTAAGCAAACCTGTGGAATTGCCCCTCAGATGTTTGGCTCAAGGTGAGAGAGTCAAGTACTCACAGACTGAAACTAGAGCAACTTGACTGCATGCAAGCTAGTAATGTTAGCTATATTTGTTTCAAAATTCTCAATATCACAAATAACTAAAAATTATCACCACACATGGTGCTTTGACATTTTAGATTTTAAGCATGTTAAGTGGCGAACTGAGCACTTCCCCTAATGAGAGTACATTAGAATACTGTTAAATAAGATGTTTCAGAAGAAGACGGGAGTAGAATGGATAAATTTCTTGAGTAAAAGAGGGGTTCCTTGCATCGATGCAAAGCCCTATGTGCTGGGCTGCAAGACTGGAAGTGTACAGGTCAACAAATTTTGCTGAAAAGCTAACAGCACCGCATGTGGTCATATTTTTTATTTGCTGTATCCATAATTGATAATTTCCCCTGCTCATGAAAATATAGAACTTCAATTCTCTTTACACAAAATTGCTCATCTAACTTTGATGGAGCACTTAGTTAATGGACATGCTTTTAATGATATCTGATGTCCTCCTCATTTGACCTACAAGTTATTAACTTAATGTCCTTCTCTTATGTTACATTTATATGGCAGGCTCTGCCAGAGTTCAGTAGGACTTGTATTGTATACCATAATTAAAAGCCAATGCACTGACATTTGTTTTCTCTGAAGTTCGTGATCATTGACCTTGAACAATATGACAAGCGGGCCAAAAATGGAATGCCTCCAGCAAATGGTTTAACTACTCAGAATTCTTACCTCCAACATTTCATCATCTTCGTCTGTGAACTCTTCTCTATCTAGTCTGTCATCTCCATCATCGGCCATCATGTCCTCAAACTCCCCCTCATTGTCCTCCTCCTCTTCCTCCTCTGTCTCCACGGCGATGAACTCATCATCATCTTCTTCGTCCAAGTCCTCGAACTCGGCAAATTCGTTGTCTTCTATCTCAGCCTTATGCGCCGAGCCTTTGGCCGCAATGAAGGTAGGAAGGGTTATTGCAAGGACTGCAACAATCAAGATGATTCGTGCAAGGTGCATCTTGGCTTGCTCTCACTCTTTTCAGTCTTTGAAGTTTGTTGGCAACTTGTTAACACTTTAAATTATTGCAAAATGATAGGCACACCTGTAAAAAGGAACAATAACGAAATTCTCTCATTAAATACACATACACACACCTAAATGTACTTGAAATGAATTGTTTGGATATGAAAACAATTAAATAGAATAAGGGTTGAAAATAAGGAAATTTGTATCAAAGCAAAGATTAGACGAACTGAGCTGAATGATACCCACCCAAATGCTTCCCTCTGACTGAGAAATGGTATTGAGTGCATTAACAAGTTTGATACTATACCCGCATATCAGCTGGCTGGCTAGAATAAGGGTTGAAAATAAGGAAATTTGTATCAAAGCAAAGATTAGACGAACTGAGCTGAATGATACCCACCCAAATGCTTCCCTCTGACTGAGAAATGGTATTGAGTGCATTAACAAGTTTGATACTATACCCGCATATCAGCTGGCTGGCTTTTTTTTTCTCTCACAGATACTGAACACTGCAACTCCCATATGTAATCTGCTATACCAACAATTGACGACAGGCTATGACAAACTTCAAATTCCTTAAAATGAGACGCAATTAAGCCACATCCTTTTGCTATTAAACTGCAATTCCATGGCAAATTGAAACATCAAAAAAAAAAAAAAATTAGGACATAATTTGGTCACACCCAACTGTTCATTTGTTCAGGCACACACACAATGTTACACATATAATGGCCAAGGCCGAAGGCAAAGGAGCCTGGCCATGCCATGGCCCATCCAACACTTACGGAGAATACATACATGAATACTTCCGTAGTTGGGTGGAAGATGAATTTAGTCCATGATGGTTTTTTTTTCTTGTAAACGAACTATAGTAGGGTGGTCAGAATTAATGCAGCTGCGATACATGTATACGAAGATTGCCGACTTTTTGAAGTTTATGCGCATGCGCCAGTTCTCTATACGATTCGTGTGTGTTACGTTTTCAACAACAATCCATTACCGTAGCACTCTTTTCAGATCATTGTTTTTTTCTTTTTTCATTATTATTGGAAAAGATTTTATATTCCAATTTTTATTATATTGTACTTCAAATTTTATTTTGGGGGATTTATTATATTTTGCATATTTATGTTTGTCCGTAATTTTTTGTTTTGTTTTGTTTTTAAGAGCCACTTTTTTCAACCCAATAACGCCATCCCGCTAAGCTAGATTTCAGTGATGGTGGTGCACGGTATTAGGAAAGTTGGAAGATTCGGAACTATTTCTCTTACAAAATCCTTGATCCGCCACTGAAGTTTATGACATAGAAGTTAATGATATTTTGGTCACTTTAAATGACACAATAAATGAAAATCAGGTTGATAATTTGCACAATCAAAACAATAAAAAATCACCTTTCTCATGCATATTCATCAATAGCGCTAAATACGGTCATCAGACCGAAAGCGTCATCATCATGAATATTACTTTGCGCATGCCTACGAAGTTATTAAACAGCCAAGATGGCAGTCTGGAAGGGACTTCGTTTTGTTAGACCATGATTAGACAGACACATGAAGGGGAAATTGGTAACGTTACTCAGTATTTTCCGTCATTTTCTTACTTCAGACATATGGAAGTTACATTCAACCATTCATATACTGTGATAAATATACTTGAAATGAGTAATTCATCCATGTGCACGGGTCGATTATTCATTAATCTCACCCGACATGCCGGGAAATCGGGGGCGAGCCCTCAGGACGCTCCCGCTGCGCGGGAGCAGTCCCGGGGCTAAGCGGAGAGCAGACGCTACTACATAAGCTGAACGGGAATAAATCTTGGATTTTCTCCTAATGAATTGGTAAGCTGATATTATTTTTAAGGTTTGGGGGCATGGAATTAATGTATGAATCTTTGGAAGACTTTAAAACAGTCCAAGAATTCATGGTTTTGAAGTCACCACAATTTATGTGCACAATATCCACAATTCCCTGTGGACCTGAACATGTGTATATATATACAGCAAGTATATTACACATGTAGCAGGTATGCAGCAATGAATGCTCAATTGAACAGTATGCACAGCCTGGGTTATGCACGTTTATTACACAAGTGCCACCATGCCAAATGAATTAACACAACCTATAAGTGGAGTTCAACGACAACGGCTTTTTTTCCCCCCATATATATAATCTTTGATTTTCTATGGTCAATGCTAGTACTAGTACTAGTGCCAGGAAACATCATTGTCTGGCGTCACGGACTGCACAGTGGGAATGAAGTCTGCATGGCATCGGGAGGGCCAAGGCTTTATCACACGCCATTCGATGATTGCCGACAATGGAAGAACACAAAACACATATTTTCCTCACAAAATGTTGAGATCCTATCAACTTAAAGTTTAAAAAGTACAATAATATAATATTGTTGTCCGCTTACACTTTAGTTTCCGTCGAAATCTCCGGCTTTCGCACGTTCATCAGCTCCCGATTCTTTCGATTCCCTGAACTACATTGCTCGAAGAACTTTTCGAGTGCGAAGTATCGCCTAAAAAATCGCCCAAAGTGATGTTAGAATTAGCCAAATGCTACACTCGTTCTCGGTTTATACTAAACACAGCAAAAACCTAAGCCCCCCCCCCCCCCCTAAGCAAAATGGCATAACTTTTTATCCAAGAGATTTTAGGCAAAATAATTTTGCAGAATTGTTTCTTAACTTATTGACTAACTTCTGTATGAGAATCACATTAATCCAGTCACTCATGCATGAGTGGGCAAATTTATGTCGCTTTTCAAAAAGTCACAAGGGTAATTTTTGGATTCTGCTATTATGTTTATCATCCATCTCTCGACACACTATCACCTATCCCGACACCTAACCCATTGTTCTGGTTGAGTGAGCACTGTTTAACAAATACTCATCCCTCTTGAGTTTGAAACTTTTAAAAACCCTTTATTTCGGTGATAAAATAAAACACTAGATATTTTGACAAAGCTGTAACATGACCTGTTATGTAAACATAGGAAGTCATTTTCGCGTCATGGTTGAGTGAAAACACGCAAAAAAAAAATCACAAAAGCAATGTCAAAATGTATTGTTAAAACAGAATTATTACCCTCGGTGACTTTTGAAAAGCGACACTTTTTCCTTTAAAATATTCCCACTTATGCATCAGTAACTGGATTCATGGGATTTTCACACAGAAGTTAGTCAATAAGTTAAGAAACAATCCTGCCAAACTATTTTGCGTAAAACTTCTTGGATAAAAAGCTATGCTATTTTGCAGGGGGGGGGGGGCAGGGGGGTGTTTTTTTTTTTTTTAGTGTTTAGTAATTACTTTCCCATAATCATCTAGTTCAGTTTGGTTTATGGAATCAACTGATACCAGTAAGGCCTATTGGTTCTAACTGGTATTAATGATGATATTCACTATGGCTAATGGGTTTCAAGTGGAATCAACTGGTAAATACATCCATTGAGTTTCTATGGGTTCACTGGTATCAGATGGTCCAGTTTGGTTTATGGGTTTTAAACTGGAATCAACTGGTAGATATACTAGTAAGGCCTGTTGGTTCTAACTGGTATTAACTGGTTTAATGATATACCAGTTTGGTTAATGGGTTTTAAAAATACACCCATTGATTTTCTATGGGTTCTCTGGTATCAAAATGTCCAGTTTGGTTTAAACTGGAATCTACTGGTATAAACCAGTAAGGCCTATTGCACGGTTTTCATTGGTATCAGTATGGTTAATGGGTTTCGGGAATCAACTTGTATGTTTTCAGCATATGTGCCAGTTGGGTCAACGGGGCTGGAATAAACTGGTATAAAGGGAGTTTACCAGTTGTGCCAACTGGTTTCAATTGGTTTCAAGTGTTTTTTTTTTTTAAACAGGTTTCACATCAACAAACATGGAGAAATGTATAAATTCATTACACATTTTGTGTCCTTTTCAAGTTTAAGATGTTTGAATACAGATTTGAATATTGAGTGTTAAATTTTCTCATAAAATGTTTAGTGTCCCAAATTACCCATCTTTTGCCTATATGGAAGTGAATTAGAACAAGACATTAAGATTTAGGGCCTATATATAACCTAGATTTAGACAAATACAATACATAGATAAAGTAATGGATATGCTGGAAATTAATGTTTTGGAAAAAAAAAGGTGAATTAAATGTCACGTAGGCCTACATGATGTGCACATTAAAAGTCCTTGGCGTACACTGCTGTACTCTGACAAAAGGAAGCAAGTGACAAATCACTAAAATCTGGGTTATTGGTATTCTTAGATTGTACCCAGCATTCCCTACATACGACCAAAATCTGGACAAGAAATATTCATCTTGCTGCGAGATATTCAATCTCACATGATGTGGTGTTGCACTGATGCCACTAAGTGACAGACACATTTTGCTCATTTACAAGAAAAGTCTCATTTGTTAGTTGCTTCCTTTTGTCAGAGAAGGGCAGTACACTGATTCTCTTCTCATGAAAACATATTTCAAATCATTCATCAGTCCTACCTGATTTCACATGAAAGCTTGCACACGATATTCATCCACCAAATTAATCATAAATTACAGTATACTGCAATGTGTTTTGTTATGATAAGTTCCTTACTTTGTATTCTTCTCACTTCCCATTCTGACACCTACAGAAACATCTGAAAGCTCACTCATTTTTATACTAACGTACAAAAACTGGACTTCATCTTCAAGGGGAGAAATATTATTCTCATCATTGTGCCTTTTTTTCCTCCAAAATTGTATTTCTTGACCTTAACGAGGATAGCGTTATGACAGACCACGTAAAATAATAAGAATAAAGCCCAATTGGGTAGGATAACCTCGGAAATTACCACACTACTTTACACGCGAATGCATGCGTGTCATGCATACATTTTGTTTCACCCTCCCCTCTCAAGCAAGCCATGCGAAACTATGCCATGCATGGCTATTCGTTATTAATTTACCTATTAAAATATATTGAATCTACGGTTTCACACTTGAACCTTACAAAATGTGAAAATAGCTGATTCAATTATATCTACAAATATGAGTGAATATCATTATATGAAACAATAATTGAGGGCGCATCTGATTGAACTAACTGACAACGTGAGGAATAGGGAAATATGTGGACGAGCGACATCTGCGGCCGCGTACGTAACAGCATTGAGCTGGTACGATGTTGTTATATTGTCCACGAGCACAGTACAGTACATCACTACAGCTACATGTACGATGCGACGCCGTAGGCCGTACGTGCAAGGAAACATCGCAGACATTTCCGTGATTTTCTGTGTAAGCTCGACGTCCATACAGGCTGATCTGAGGCGACTTCGTCGATCTCAGCTGAGTGCAGTACGGTACCGGTACCATTAACGTGTTTTCGGTCAGACTGAAGAGAGCAGCACGTATAGAGTTGTGCCTCCGCAGTGTAAGAACCATTTGATTAGAGTTTAGTCTGTCTATGCTAGGTCTACCTTCATGACCTTACTCATTAATGTAACTACTTCCAGTATGCATTGAACACCTGGGGTTTGTTTATGTTTCAGCATTAGAATACCAGTGACATCTCACAATTTAGAACTCACGCTAGTATTAATGATGCTTAACCGTTTCTTGAAGAGAATGCTTAGTCGGCGGTCGCCGGTCGGATAATAGTGACTTCTCGTGTATCGATACCGGATCAGAATTCTCAGACAAATAAATTGATACTGATAGTCTTTGGCCCTTTCTCACGGAACTCTGTAATAATTGATAAAATATCAGGGTGAAAAAATTATAATTTTGTTGAGTATGGGGTGAAGTATAGTTTAAAACGTTCATTAGTCTATGACTTGATGTAAAACGCATCATTTTCACAAAGATTGTTGTGCTATCATTCTCTCATTTTCTTCTGTTAAAGATTGTCCGTCCCTTTTGCAAGCTTAAAATTTGAAATCGTCTATCACGATCGTAAATTGAAGAAAGTTTGATTCAAGACCATTTCTAAGAATATAGCATGTTGAAGCTTTCTTTATAAGTAAAAATATCAGCCGTTAAATTTCAAACCGACTTTTTTCGTACTACGAAAAAAGTATTGTTCTAGTATCTATGTGGTTATTATGCATGTGTAAAATCCTAATTTTATGAATAATTACCAAACTTTGGAGATGATTCCTTCTATAGAACATTTTTTTTCATAATGCGTTTTATAATTTAATAAACAGATTGATCAATAAAGCAGATATTTCAACACAAACTGCGAGAGCCTGAGGTAAAGACTATTAATCAGACGTTGTTTACGTGCATTATTTGAATTTTACACTACGTATCAGTTTCAAATTATGAATATACAGTTTGCTAACACTTCTCTATATGTTTTGCCAATGCTCGATGGTTTTGTGATGATCTGAAAAAGGGACGGGCTGTCTTTAAATAAATTCATTGATTTTCTTTCGTGCTTTCCATTTTGGTCATATTCGTGTTGAAAGATACCATGTTAGTGATAGTCTACGCAAACGTGCCATTCTTAAAATAAATGTCTGAATATTGAAGAAAGGGGTTATCAATATCACATGCATGTGTTGATATTCACAACTGATGCAAAAATCTCAATCAAACGTAGACTTATCATTCAAAAATGAATAAGCAAACACGAGTGAATTTTCAACATTAAACAGTGTTAAAATGTTGAATTGCTTAGACTAGCCCTCTGATCTACGGAATGCTTGAATGGTACTCAACATTTTGAAATATTTGTTAACCTTTTTCATGAATCTCGCCTTCAATGGAGTGATATTAAACAAGCAAACCCCTTTCCCCACCACAGCTGATGTAATGCTTTGCAATTTCTGACAAAATGCAGCAGAAATGTTATCATAGAACACGTAATGCATATTTATTCACTTTCCACAGTCCTAATTACGCAACTCAGCTTTCCATAAGTCACTATTGTTCTCAAGGATCGTCCGATCGAGAACAATAGATGCGACAGGGTCTGAGCAGTTCGAGCATGTAGAAGTTAAGAGTTGTAATAGCTTCGCGAATCACTGCATTGCTAACTATCGGAGTTAGAGCTGAGGTTAGAGTTGTCATCGTGTTGAGAGACGCGCCCCTGGTTAAACTCAATGGGGTTCTGTGCGCATGTTTTGACAATAACGGAATTCATCAAATCGATACCCATTGACTTTACCCGGGGGCGTGTTTCTCGACACGATTCTGTGTGTGGGCAATCACTAAAAAGTTCAGCACAGTTTGAATCTAATGTTAGATATAACGTTTGTTGTGTTTGTCCATTCCAAATGTTAGATTACAATTCGCACATTTTCACACCAGCAGGGTCAGTGACAGTGACAAAACTATGGTCAAGACGGTGAGACGGAGGCAGTCGGACCCAGCGGTCATCCTGCAGCTATGGGAGGCCATAACCTGCATCCGCCAGTCCAAGCAGGTGGCCAATCTTGAACGCATCTTGCGCTTTATGGAGCGCAGCTACAAGGTTATTATTGCTCTCAGTTTTTGTGTTAAGTATCTTTAACCCATTTAGGGGCTGTGATGGTATTTTGAATGAAACTTCGTCCAAGACTGTTCAAGTGTTGTCAGTTGCTATTCTGAAAAGGTCGTAAGTTAAAAAAATGCACCAATAGGCCAAACACAGCTATGTATCGTGGGGTATACCACCCCATTTGGGGCCATACATCTTGATATTAAAATTAAAGCCTTATATCTATAAATAATACTTGAAGGTGTATTCAATATAACATTAAGCATAGTTCTGCACAATAGGAATACATTTTCATTGTATGTTTTGTTGTTTTATGCATTACAGTCAAACCTGGCTATGCTTTAAGGATTACAACATAACCTAACCCGCAGTGAAAATGCTACATGTATAGGGGTGAAAAGCCTGCTTTTCTAGCTTTGTACAGTAGCTCATTTACACATTTTCCAAATGTATGGTACATTGTCGAACAAGAAACAGGATCTTTAACTTAATTACCCTTGTCAACAAAAAAGAATAGTTTGTATTTTTGATTGTGGATGGACTAATGAACAAATGAAGAGAAAAGCAAGACGATGGCTATAGAATGTTCATGCAGTACTGTGTCCGTGAACCGGAAGTTCATATCCCAATAATTAAAGGTAAAAAAATTAGAGCGCCACACACGTTCAGATTCGGAGAGCTATATATGATAGGGAGAATTGGCTGCAGCGCACGGTGGGGTGCTGTGAACATGCAGCTGTAACTCAAAACCTAGAACACATCAATATGCATGTGGAATAAGTTGCTTCCTTCACTCAACTCCCGTGCTTAGTATGTCGAGCAGTCTTCTCGTTCATACCATGTGGTGTGGGCTATATATGGTCATTTTATCAGCGAACCAAAACTTCAAATTTGATATGCCAGGTCTCTGCTGAGGATGCACAGGTCCAAATGGGCCATGCGGTCAAGGAGAGCTTGCTGGTCAAGGAGCTGTCCACATCCAAGAAAGGTCAAAGAGCTGGCAAGACACAGGATGGTTTCTGGTGTGCTGAGGAGATGACAGAAGAAGTAAGGCTCCTTTTCTGCTATAAGCCATTTTCGTAATGTATTTATAACTTTTCCCCCTAAGTGCATAATAACAAGATATTACAATCACCTGTGTCTAGTGATGTAGCTTCAATGGATGGAATGCACTCTGAATCTATTAGTAGTGAGCACAAGTCTGACAAACCTCAAACAAGCTTTGAGGTATGAAGTTTGCATACATAGTGAAAATTATCTATTGCAGTGTAAGACAATTTTTCTACACATTCAACGCACAATAAGATCAAATTTAAAGAAAGAAATTGTTTTTGGTGTTGTTGTGTATCAGTCAATGAACACACTAACAAACAGCACATGATATTATTGACTTGATATCCAATTTCTTGACAACCGTTTGATGAAGTAAATCGCTGTCAGGGATAAATATCAATGACTTCACCAAGTGACAGATCCGTATCCAAAAATAAGATTTTTTGCTTAGATATGATTTGTTGTTCCTTCCCCCCCCCCCCCCAAAAAAAAAAAAATAGTTTGCATTGAATAGCTCAAAAACAGTCTGACTGTAATGTCTGTATCGAAGGAATTGCCCTTTCACAAGGTTTTTAAAAAGTCTAAATTGAATCTTGCATGAAAGACAGAGTAGCCCTTTTGCAGGTCAAAGCAAATAACATTTTGTTAAAAACAAGGAAATTGGAAGAAAATACTGTTAAAGAATGTCCCTCCCAATAATAGAACCGGGAAATGACTGGGCGGAATAATATCGATCTTAAGATTTCTTGTGAAAGATTTGGACAAAATTTGATTTTCTACCTCTATTGACATCAATTTATTTTGTGAAAAAGTATTAAAAGTTCATTCATCACCTGTCATCTATTGCCCATATAGCAAGTTACACAGGAAGCATGCTGCTCCATATCTGTGTAGCGCAGAGCTAGCCCACAAATATGTCTGTTTGGAAAAAAAAATGATTTTCTGCTTGTAATATGATTTACCCCTTATACTATGTTGTTGTTTATGCTTCACTGTCTGTCTGCCCACCTACCCCCCCCCCCCCCCCCAGTCTGATGAGCCACATGACTGGTACTGCTTCACCTGCCATAAGGGAGGCGATGTGCTCTGCTGCGGCACCTGTTACAGAGTTTACCACCCAGAGTGTGTAAAGGAAGACCCAGAGAAGATCATGGGTGTGTGGTTCTGCCCCATATGTGAGGTAAGCTTGATGGGCCTGTTTCACCAAATGGTTCTAGTGCTAGTTTCAATGCAAACCTCTTACAGAGCCGAGGGTCATTGCTCTGTTACCTAATATATCACCCAGAATGTGTAAAGGGGGCAGAAATTATAGGTGTATTGGTTCTGCCTCATATGGGATGTAACATTGGTGGGCTCATTTTACTGAATGGTGCCAGTGCTAAGGAAAAGGACATCTGTGTTACATGCCTCAGCGTTTTTCATGTACATTTGTAGGGCTTAGTTTCAATTATGTTGGATGAGGCGGAGGGGGAGAGGGAGGGGAGGGGTAGGAGGAAAAAGAGGAATGTAAAAAGATGGGAGGATAAGGATGAGAAGGAGGGGGTAGCTCAAGGGGATTGAATGGCAATGGGGAGGAAAAAAAGGAGCTAGAAGAGGAAGAATCAAATGAAATCTGGGAGATACAATTGAATGAGAAAGAGGAAGGAAAATATAAAAAGGGAGGCGAGAGAGGAAGAACGACATTTGTGTGTGGTTTCCATAACAATACTTTTGAAAATACTCGAGATATTTCCTGTTAGAGCGTTACTCCTCAGCGTTGAGACAAGCACTCTAGAATGGTACTTTGGACTTTAGTATGCAGACTGAGATATGCGGTCATGAAGAGTAGAGAAGCCTATGTTGCCTTGGTGAGCATCACTGGGAAGATAATGGGCAGTCTTGAACTACTTGTTAATGCTATTAATGTCATATAATGAACATCCTGACCTATAGCATTATACCTTTTGACCCAGTTTTAAACCGTGGTATATTTTGTCCAGTTCAGCATGCAACCAAAAAATTACTTTTTTTCTTTCCAGGGCTCTTTTTGGAGAAACTTAAAAATTTTCCAGGGCTACTTTTTCATTTTCCAGGGCTCTTTTTCCACTTTCCAGGGCTACAATTTCTGGAGCTATTTCGCGGTTTTGTTTGCGTTTTTTTTTTTTTTTGTGTGTGTGTGTCAGGCGCGTACGCAGGATTTTTGTAAGGGGGGGGGGGGTGGCGGGGGTGGTAGTGGTAGGTTTTGGGGAGTGTTTTAGTGTTTTTTCTTCACAAATTTCTCCATTCCGTCAAGTCTCAAACAGTGCTCTTAGTGGGGGGGGGGGGGGGGGGGGTTCAGCCAAAAAAACTTTAAAAAAATGGAGGCGAAAGAGGGGGGGGGGGGGTGACCAAAAAAAAAAAAACGAGAAGGGGGGGGGGGATAACAAATTAAAAAGTTGATTCAGGTTAAATATTTCATTGGTGATATGAGTAATGCAAAGAAGTTTTCGGCTTTCAGGCATAGTCAGACTAGCCAGGGCCAGGGGCACAAACATGCATACGGTAAGTACAATTTGATATTGATCTTGTCATCTGCAATTAAGACTTGATAAATGTTATGTAGATCTGGGGGGAGGGGGTGGTGCATTACTCTGAGTCCTGTGTAAATAATCTGTTTTACAGCAAATGTATACAATGTGTAGTACGCATTTTAATGAGAAACATGTATGTATTCATGTTTTGATTGTTTTGTCAGGGGACAAAGAAGAAGAGCATCTCTATAAGCAAGTGGGACTTGAAGAAAATACTCACTCATGTCATCCTCAGAATGAAGGAGAAGGTAAGACCCCACAACCATAGTCCATATGCACCCTTCCTGAGCTAAATAGTCGCACAGTTAATAAAACATGTCTTCCTTAAAGCCTAAATATATATAGATGCAAAGAAGAAATGATCAGATCATTGCAATTCAATTTTGTATGATTAGCTTTTTTTCTGTCGTCTCTCGTCTTCTAGAAAGGAGAGATATATCATAGTGAAGAAATGTGAGTTTCTAAATATACATGAAATCATTAGTACTGTTATCTTGCTCCATATATTGAATAGGTAGACCAAATGATGTTCTGAGTATTGCCTTGTTGATGCATGTTAAATATGAGAAATGGAGTCTGTACAACTGGTGTATAATTCCTCATACTGCAAATTATGGAAAAATCATCCCAAGATGATATCCACTTGACGGAGTTCTGAAAGACATTTGTCCCCAAAATTGCTATTCCCGAGGCTTTATTTAGTGAGGAATACAAAAATCTATGATTTCTCGGATCAATAAAAGTTTGTAGATTACATAATTCTTGACCCTTGTGCAAAATTTCGAGGCAATCAGGCGACCTGTGGCCGATATCTTGGGGGGGGGGGGGGATCGATAATGCCCCCCCCCCCCCCCCCTGGTAATAACAAGCTTTGAAATGCCCCAGGAGTATTAGGGTTACTCCTTTGTATGCCAGATGGCCAGATCAAATGGGGCTTGATTGTTAATTGTGCAGTGGCACACAAAGAGTTCATTGTGGTTTTTATTCAAAACTGCTTTGTTTTATGTTTTCCACATTATATAAAATACTTAAGTCTACATTGCTGTAAAGACATGTAGTGTTCATATTTAATTCATATCTATTTCAATTAATGTGTGCATGTACTGTATATATATATATATATTTTCTACCATAGGCGCGGGATCTGACAAAGAAGCTAAATTTGAACGATCTCCCCAATTACTACAACCTAGTCTATCAGCATGTAGATCTCAATGTCATGATGGAGGTAAGAACCATTGAATCACACAGATCTATATCAGTATACAAATGATGCACAGTTTTGAGTGTGTCGGTAGGAATTGTGTGCATAAGATATCTATGAAACCCATGAGGCGTAGCTGAGTAGGTTTAGACTAGTTTCCATAGTTACCACATGCACACAAATCTTACCGACACACAAACAAACCTGTGCATCATCTGTTTTATCGAATAGTGGACAATTTCTGACAAAAAATCACATTTTCCCTAATCATGGCTAGCCATGATTTCAACAATTTAATGTAATGCAACACTAAACTTACCTTTTCTGAGAATATGGTGATTCCCATTGGAAGTTGTACTGTACACTAGTCTGTACATGTATGTAGGTGAATGCATCTATAATCCGCACTACTGTTCACTTGTAAATTTAGTTCAATTGTCACAAATGCAATGTACACACACATTGAAAGTCTAAACTGTTATTAAATAACAATGAAGTGAACGCTGAAAAAATTCAACACAATTACAAGTCCAGAGATTGTTGTGTAGACTAAATCTAGTTGTTATGGTTGTTGATGTGCACTACGCAGTTGTGAAAATTGAAGTTATGACTGGAAGTACACAGTGTGTTACTCTCCGATGACAATGAAAGTGCAAGTTGTCGTTGCGCAGGCTGTGGCTGGGCTACTGCTAGCTGTGCTTGTTGCACTGTTGTTAATGGTGCTCGACTGCAAGGCGGTGGTTTTGGTGCACTGTGTAGACTCACTTGCTGGTTCCCAACACTGACGTCAACAACTTCATTATTCCCTGGCACTGTCATAGATGTTGATGGAGATGATCTAGACCTAGCCGGTAAATCTGAATCTGTTGAGCTTGAATGAAGCTTGTTTGCAATCTTACTGGATATTTGCTTCTTTCTTTCATCACTGGTTTTTTAGTAGATCTTGAGCGAACTCTCACTACGATGCCCACTGACAGACATTATGTCTCATGATGGAAAGCCGTGGTAACGCAAGTGGTTTGTGTAAACCTTACTGCACTTCGCCGAAGTTGAGATATCTTGTTGAAAATCCTTACTGGAATTTTACAATACGAAGGGTCAGTGTAACTCTGCGGTGCAGATGGATTAGGCTGTTGCCAAAAGCACTGGCAAGTAGGATTTAGTTTTGAAACATAGAACTCAAATGTTTTGACAGGACATCTGTCATTTCCCATGATTTCAACCATGAATCCTCCATTCCCAACTTCATCATCATTTTCTCGATGATTTTTCGTGAGCTGGTGGCGTTTTCTGACATAGCTTAGTCCATTCTCATCAGTGCAAATACTAAAGTCTGATGCTTTAAAATTGCAAACGTTCTCCCTGCCTCTGCTCCAGAAAAAAATCAAAACATCAATGAATACCTTGTTCTGTAGTCCATTTGGTGTGCTATTATCTGTTAGTTTTGATGCTTGTATCTTTTCACATGCTGCGGGAGAAATTGGGTCCTTTTGTTTAACACTGCCAAGTCCTTCAAGCTTCAGCTTTACTTACACAGCCTTGTACATACGTACACTCTGAGGAAATTGAGTTTTGTTGGCAATGTCAATATTGCGATTGTCCTGATGAAAATGCTGTACACCTTAACGAATGAATTACGTAGACTTCTTCGCATGCAATGATCCATCAGCTCTGCGTAGCGATGCATAAAACCATGAAAGCAAATTGTCTAAATCAGGCACTGAAATATTGGTTAAATCTACATTTTTATTCCTAGCAAAACATTCCATTCTTTCATGACCAAATTTGATTGATTTTTCTGGTACTCTTGGCATCAGATTCCTCGAGTAACGCAGCCAAATCATTGTCAACCAAAAGTTCAAAATTCACCGCGATCCCAGCCATTTTGCGCGATGATTGATAGCGATTGTGTGTGCAATTGATTCAAGATTCAAGATTCAACTTTATTTTCCACAAAAAAAAACCCAGCAAAACAAAATTCATGCATAAAGCTCAAATTTATAGAGATATTTCTTTTTGTGGAGGAAAAGAAGCAGGGCTTGTATGTATTGGACCCCCGAATGAAATATGTAATACATGTATGTGCAAAAACTTTTTTTTAACAGCAACAAACCAACAGACAAAACAAAAAGAAATGATCGTGATACATGATTAGATTCATTTTTCTTTAACACAACATAATGGTAAACATGGAGAAGAAACAAACAACAACAACAACAAAATTAATATACATCTTCCTCTTAAAATTTACAGCTAAACCATAAGATATTAAAGACAGCCAGTCCCTTTTTCAGATCACCACAAAACCATCAAAACATTGGCAAAACATATAGAGAAGTGTTAGCAAGCTCTATATGCACAATTTGACACTGATACGTAGTGTAGAATTCAAATAATGCACGTAAACAACGTCTGATTAATAGTCTTTACCTCAGGCTCTTAGCAGTTTGTGTTGAAATATCTGCTTTATTGATTAATCTGTTTATTAAATTATAAAACGCATTATGAAAAAATTGTTCTATGGAAGGAATCATCTCCAAATTTCGGTAGTTACTCATAAAATTAGGATTTCACACACGCATAATAACCACAAAGACTAATACTTTTTTCGTAGTACGAAAAAAGTCGGTTTGAAATTTAACGGCTGAAATTTTTTACATATACAGAAAGCTTCAACATGCTATATTCTTAGAAATGGTCTTGAATCACACTTTCTTCAATTTACGATCGTGATAGACGATTTCAAATTTTAAGCTTGCAAAAGGGACGGACAATCTTTAAGTGTCGAATTATAAAAAAAAAAAGAAAAAAAAACTCGCTGTGATTGTTGTCGTGGTAATGAAAGATGTAGAAAAGAATCAAATCAAAATATATAAAGAGCACCGCTTAAACAAGAAGAGTGATAGAGAGGAGTATGGAGAAAAGAGGGGGAGGGAGTTTGGGAGGGACAGGGGAAGGGGAGGGGGAAGGGGGGGGGGGAATAAGGAGAGGAGTTTGGTTTTGAAGGTGATTGTGAGTCCTGTGATTGTTGGATATTAAAAGAGAAAATTATGAACGCTATGCGGAGACGTGACCACGTATAGTGTAACATCTGTGTGCAGTTACGGACATATATAGATTTACTGTTATTCTTGTTGTTCAATATATGATTTTAACATGTCTTTTTTGAGTTGTGATTTGAATATGTTTAGGCTGAGAGATTGCCTGATGTTGGGGCTGAGAGAGTTCCAGTATTTTGGTCCAGTATATATGAAAGATCTGTTTGCAAGATGAGTCCGTGTGTGGGGTAAATGGAAGAGTGTTGCCTGGCGAGTGGGGTATGTGTGATATGTGTTGTTTATTGAAAATAACCTATTTATGATTGTTGGTAATTCATTATGCTCACGTTGGAACATTGATTGAGCTAAGTTTTAGAGATTTAAGTCATGTAATTTTAGTGTGTTACTTTCAAAAAATAATTTGTCAGTATGCGCGTGAAAATGTGTGTCAAATATTATTCTCATTGCCTTTTTCTGGAGGAGGTATAGTTTGTCTAATTGCCTGTTTCAGGAGTAACCCCATGCTATAATTCCATAATTGAGGTGCGGTAGGATGAGGGATGAGTATAATGTGAGAAGTGTTTGATATGGGAAATACTATTTCATTTTATTTAGTATTCCAATATTCCTAGATATTAATTTTGTTATGTTATCTAAATGTGGTTTCCATGAAAGATTTTGATCGATAGTTACTCCAAGAAATTTTTGTACATGAAATTTTGGGAATAGAAGTGTGTTGGATAATGATGTTGCCTGGGAGGTACTCGATTGAATTGCTAAATAGCATATAGTTTGTTTTTAGAAGATTTATTGAAAGTCTGTTGGCATTAATCCATGTAGTTATATATTGTAGTTCCTGGTTTATCGTTTTGAGTAAGATATCTGGTTTGTGATGTGAGAGAAAAATGTTTACATGTTTACATAGCATATTGTAATAAATATGAGATATCGGTCATCTGGTCAGTAGAAATAGATGCACGGCAATTGACCAATCACATTGCAGAGAATTTTTAGCTCATTCGATAAATGCTTGATAATCTCAATCTGAAGTCTAGCCTGGCTTCCAGGCTGTTTGACATTTTGTTGATGGCCATCCAAACCGTCGCATCCGTTTACGATATATGAGAAAACATTATTTTGAGAAAAACACATTTAAATTCAAATAGATATTCCTACTTGTAAATTTAAAATTTGTACGCCATGGAAGTTTCGCCAGATATATAATTCGACTTCTAATTTGATTTTCTGCAAAAATCTCAAAATTGATATTTCGATCCTACACAGACCAGTTGGGATGACACAGACCAGGGTCTAAAGCTCACAAGACTCGCCACTATTCCATTTTCAATTTTTTTATTATGTAATATCTTTTGGGAGAGAGAGAGAGAAAAAGAAGCTATATCTAAACTGACATATTTGTTGCATTCTCCTGCTAAAAAGGGTAATGTAGAGCAGAAAGAGAAAGAAGGAAGCCTATCAGACACAAAAATCCCCCTAAAATATCAATGCTGATTTCTGGTTTCTGGCTCGATTCTTATTTTGCAGAAGCTCTCGGAGAAGAAATACCGCAGTCTGGATGAGTTCCGAGGCGATGCAGAGGCGATGGTACATGTGGCCAGCGTGTACCACGGTGCAAACAGTGAGAGGGTACAACTTGCCCAGCAGACACTCGATGATTGTCTCTATGACGTAAGCTCCGCATTTTCACTTTAAGAATTTAATTTTTTGTGGAGAGACAAAAAGATGAAATCGTCTTGGGTTTGCTCTTACTCTTCATAGTAATAAGATTGATTGATCTGTGTGAAAAAAAAACAACAGAGAAAAGATTAGAAAAATGGGGACTCCCTGAACAAAAATAGGCAAGAGAAATGGAGGCCTTGTGTACTGGTTCCCACATATCTTGTCATTATCAAGCAGAGCAGTAGCCTGCTGGATAGTGTCGCTCCCTGGCAAGCAGTATTTTTCTAATACACCTGGATATTGATAAAGCAATCTTATTTCTATGGAGAGTTGCAGCAAACCAAAGAAAACATCAATTCCACATCATTGTCTTTATGTCCGCAATTTATCAATATCTTGTGAGATTGGAACTTAAATCTACTTCAGCAAAATTGATGATGGGAAGAACATCTTTTCAGCAGAAACGTCAGGAAAAAAGTGAAAGTTGTGGCTGTTTGATTATTGCTAACCATGGTGTAAACAGGAAGCGGAGCAACTATCCCAGTAGACACATGACGACTGCTTCTACATTATTAGCAACTTCACTGTTTGTTTGTAAAGGGACCCAGCTCACAAGCATAGCTTCTTTGGGGTCTTTGACCTGTTGAGGCACCTGAGGCCAGTTTGAAAGTGCACCTGTCTCACATTTAGGGCACTCATATTTGAGCTTTGAATATAAGTTTTATGAAGGGGCATCATGGCCATATCTTGAGGCATCCGAGGCCTCTGATTGATATAAGACCTCTATGTCTTGTCCATACATGTAGGAGAAAATATAGACAAATTAGAGTTAAAATTCTCTGTTGTCTCGACTCTGTGTGCTGCCCTTGTGTGACATGTTGTTTTTGTTTGGTATCTCTGAATGTCATTCAGCTCTCTGAGATTCACCTGTGCAAGGACTGTTACATCATGTCAAACGACAGACAGCCAGACTGGTTTTGCAAACCTTGTGTAAGTATTTTAGGCTCATTAAAAGTGTACATTTCGTATTGGATGTAAATCTCATTTAGGTAAGATGTGTGCTGTGCATCATTCATTATCTAAGGTAATGGTTGGAAGTGGTAATGGTTGTCACATCTCATCATGGCAGAGCTATTCTGTCATTATCACTTGATTGTATGGGTACATCTACAATCGATTCATTTAATATGTTGATATTGTTTAGTGTTAAAGTAAGTGGCAGGAGCAGTCATGAGTATGCGACTGTAGGGTTCCATCCTTGGTTGATTTCTGGATCAAAGGAAGGAATTATCTCAGAATAAAAGCATTGTTTCTATTGAGAGGAACTTAAATTTGAACTTGAATTCCCCTTTAATAAAGCCATAATATATATCATATTTTATATCATATATCATATATACCATATATATCATATATATCATATATATCATATATATCATATATATCATATATATCATATATATCATATATTACGGATTGCTTGCATCATGACAGAACCCTCCACATGAGCTGGTCTGGGCTCAGATGGTGGGCTTTGGCTCCTGGCCTGCTAAGGTGCTCAAGCGGGTGGACAACAAGATGGACGTCAGGTTCTTTGGGTCCCGTCACCAGAGGCAAGTATTAACCCTCTCATTACCAACTCAGGAGCAGCCCATTAACTTAGTACACATTTCTTGTACCTTTTATATTGACAGGGCTAAATACCTCATAGCCTGTATTTACAAAAGCAAAAAGAAGGAAATTTATGAATTTTATGAAATGTTAATATGGATTGAATATGAAAGTAGATCAATGAGAATGTGACCATTGTGCACTCTTGATATGTTGCTAGCCATTTCTCTCTATTGAATCACTCCACGAAACCCCATAAATTTTGTAGGAGTTGAGAGTTATCATTCCCAGCAGTTAACAGAACAGTCATCATTAACTGTAATGGCACAGATTTGCTCTGATGTCAAACAGGTGATCGACAGAAACCTTTGTAACTCACAGTTACGCAGTTCATGCTGACTGTGAAGAGCTTGGAATGGTAGTTTAACCAAAGATGTTGATGTTACAGGAGTAGTATGAGCCATTTAATTGATGCAGATTCATTGTAATCTCGTTGTACAAAGAATGCTTTACTAAAATTATCTCTTTTATCTCATGTTTGATGCCACTGTCTCTCATGGTCTTAAAAGTTTTAAGTCTGTGACACTGGAATTCTCCACTCTGCATGTTGTCCCATTATAGACTGCGCAGCGGCAGCTAGATTTTCTCTGCCGTCATAACTACTACCTATCTCATACACTCGTATGACTGCCAACAAATTCTGAGAGGTCGCAGTAAACGGTGCTTGACGGGACGACTTATCCTGATATACAGTATTATGAGTTCCAGTGTCTTAGATTTTAAACCACTAACACTTTGTTTGCAACAGGTTCAGTGTCAATTTTCAACACATGAACTTGTCAGCTACCATTCTAAGCCCTTAAGCGAAAGTCGGTCTCAACTGCGTAGATTTATTGAGTAGAGGAGTGAGTTTTAAAGGTGTCTGTTCATCACCTGTTCGATATCCAAGCAAATTTGTGCCATTTTACTATGACTGTTTTACTTACTGCTGGGAATGATTTTGAGACTTTGCTGCTTTATGCCAGTGCAAACCCTGACTCACACTGATATCTTATGAATCTGATTTGCAGAGCATGGATTGAGGAGGATCACGTCCAGGAAATCACCAAAGACAAGAGCAAGCTGAAGGTCAAACCATCACAGGGATGGCGGTCAGCTGTCCAGGAACTCCAAAAATACCAGGACATGCTCGCCGCCAATGGCAAATCTAAAGACTCGTCATCGGCAGCGTCATCGTCGTCGTCAAGAGGTAGAGGGAGAGGAAAGAAACGAAAGCACAAGGTTAAAAAGAACAGTGACGAAGAGGAGAAGACGGATGAAAGCCTGGTGGAGGAGGAGGGGGAGGAGGAGGAGGTGGAGGAGAAGGTTGGGAAGATGGAGGATGAGGAGGAGGACGCACAGTGTGAAGCTCGGTTTGTGGTCAGGACAAGCTCCACTACGGATGCAGGACAGGTACGTTAAAGCGGCCAGCCACTGGTAATTCATGTACATGTATTCGTGCCCCCGGCCCGCGCTAGCTAGCTAGGCGAGATGTTCGGTACAGTGCAATGCTTTGTCTAGCTCAGTGAGCAGTCCAGCATGCACGCATCCAGTGATATTGCTAGCGCAGGCTGCAAATTTTCCGAACGTGTAGCCTCTGACTTTGGCCTTCGTGTCACTTTCAGACGTTTTCGGACACATTCGGAGATTGCTGGACTAGTCCGACGAACACGCATGATGTACAAGGTTCGTGTTCGATTGAATAGGGCTTAGGGAATCGCACACGTTACAGTATCTCCCAGTTGCCTGTGCCTTTAACCCTCTACGTGTCAGACAAAATGCTGTCTGAGGAGATTTGTGTGTATCTCTGGGGTGACAATTCATGCATGCCATTTGATGAGTTAACCCTAATCAGACTGGGCTAATTGGGGTGGGGGGATAATTTTTTTTACTTTTCCCTATTCTGACTGGAGGGGGGTCATTTTGACCTGTACGAGTGATGCGCAACCGCTGAATATCGCGACTTGCCTTTTCACAACATTTTCTTTTGAAGTGTTGCGCAACTTTTGACACCTAATTTGAAAAAAATTGCTTCAGCAGATTGTTCTTAAAATGTATCAAAATACATAGCTGAAGCAAAAAAAAAAAAATCTTAAAAATCAAGAAAAAAATATTGGGATATAACAATAAATACATGAGACAAAATATGAAACAAAATATACAGCTGCACTCTTAACATGTTCCTTTATCTCCATGCAAAATTTTGTGTTGATTTAACATTCCGTGGCTTAAATATTAGGAGGGGGGGGGGGGAGGGGGGAGTCATAATGCCCCCCCCCCCTTCCCAGTCAAAACCTGCTTTCAAAAAACCCAGTCAGATTAGGGTTAAATTTGAAAATGTCTAATAAAATTTTCATAGATATTTGTATGCATCTATGATTCATGTCATGTCTTCTTTTTTTCATCGCCCATATTCATGCTAAATTTCATGCATGACTAGACATGCATATTCAAAAACACCCCCCTCTTTCCATTTTAGTACCCACCTTTTCTGTGTTACAACCGCCACAATGTCAGCCTTTCATGAAAGACGGTTCAACAATTACACTTATGTAGCGTCCTCGCAGACAATCACAACTCTAGTTATTATTGTCATTTTTGTCTTGACCCTGTTCAGGATCACAGTGTGAGCACGAGTCAAACGTCACCACAGGCTCTGGATGAATCGCCCACCAAGAAACGGAAAACAGACAAAGCTTCGTCCTCACCATCAGCACCCCCATTGGTAGGCCAGGTCTCTGTCTGTTGCTGTCTCCCATTTTCATACCTCAGCCACAAAGTAGCTGGTGCAATGATGGAAAGAATATTTCCATGAGGTGAAAGATCTTTCACCAAATGAAAATATTTTTTCCATTGCATGAATGGAAAAACATTCATTATTTGTTTTAGACAACATCTAAGTAGATTCTTGTCATTTGTAAATACAATAATATACAAATAAATCCCAAATATATATATTTTTTTCAATTGGATCCTTTTTGTTGTAGTGTCCATGCTCTAAGCTCTAAATGTTAGATATAAATATGGAGGAGCCCGATTCATTTGTTTTTTTATTTTCTGCGGCTTGAGCATACCAACGAAAATTCAGGTTGCACCTCAGCCGCAACACCGCAGGAGTTCCCCTCACGCACCCAATAATTTTCTGCTAAGACGCAAAATAGCAGCTGGAATGAAATTTGTTGCGTAGGTTTGGCGTGTTGCGCAAATACTAAAAAGGTTGACGCGTGCAGTGGAAAAAAATGGACACTAAATCATGGAGTGGCACAAATCTTTAATAAGGTCCCAGGTCTAGGATAATTGTTGAATTATGCTGTTGACGAGATAAATTGTGAAATATTTGATGGAATATCACCATATACATGTATGGTACAATGATGATATATGGCAAGTCTCGTTTAATTGTACATGTGTGTCCTAGGCAAATAGCAAGTTTTCTTCCATGCATTGGATACTAAAGAGCACAAGTTGCTCTGCAGATAATAATAATGACACACAATTTTATATATAGAGCTTAAAGACAGGATATTTCTTTTGCAGGTCAAAAAAACTTGATTCCCTCTCATTTAATTTTGCTTGCAGCCGAAGGAACCTGAGCCCCCATTGGTAGAAACCAAAAGTGCCCCTCCAAAGGAAGAGAAGGCAGAGGAGACAGCAGGAGAGGAGGAAGAGACCTCACTGGACGACACCCCTCCCCCACCCCTGGAGGAGGAGGGGGGTGCGGGCCCTTCAGAGCAAGGGGCGTTGGATGCTCTCAGAGCAAGGCTAGAAGCGGACCACAAAAAGAAGCTGGACAAAGCAGTCAATGAGGCGGTCGAGAAGGTGAGAATAAAAACATAAATTATTTTTATGTTTGAAAAAAAAAAACCTGCTTATTGTTTGTATGTTCATTTTCTCCAATTAAGAGAAGGGGCAGTGTAATTACATAAGGGGGTCAGGGCGATTTAGCCCCTGTAATACAACAAAAGAGCCACCATGAAGAGGAGGAAGTGAACAAAGACAAATTATTTTTATGTTTGAAAAAAATGATCATCGTTTCCTCATTGAACCACCATTGATAGTAGGAGGGTAGAGTAAATGTTACACAGGAGGCTCGGAGCAATTAAACCCATATAATGCAAAAAAAGAGCCACCATGGATAACAAAAATGTCTTTTTGGAAACTAATAGCTCCTCATAGGGTGCTATAGGGCAAAATATATTTCAGGGCGTTTGTTTCATGGCATCAGGCTTGAATAGTAGCCTCTTGTTTACCACTTGTTTGTTTTCTCCCATGATGCAACACCAGGCGAGACAGGAGTGGGAAGCGGAGAAGGAACAGCTCCTCCAGGAGACCAGGGAGAAACACGCAGCCGAGCTGACCAAGGTCAAGACAGAGCTGGAGCAGAGGTTGAAGAAGGAGTCTGGAGAGCAGATCCAGAAACTCAATGATGAAATCTCGCAGACCAAGAAAAAGCAATGGGTATGTCACATTACATGTTTTATTTCCTGTCCAAATATACCCTCTTGATGCGCCTTTGAATCAATAGATTGCTTTTTATTGTGTTAAAAGATCAATTTTTTTGCGATTTTGAGTTTTATGCATCTTTTGGATTCAACCTATTTCCTTCAGTGTAAACTTTAGACCCCCTTTAATGATATGTGGATGTTTTGTCCAGGCCCAGTAATTCCTTTCTGTGTTTGCTTTCAATGTATCATATGCGACATAAACTGATGTATCTTTGCTAAGAAGTTAATGCTTTCTCCAGTCCCAGTATTCACTTCATGTGTTTGCTTTTAATGTAGCAAATCTGAGAAAATTTAACGAGAAGCTTTCATTCTTTAATACTAACTTAATTTTATCTATAGTCACAGTTTATATATTTCTGTGTTAGCTTTCAGTACATAATTCGTTAGAAATATCCATTGATATGGGTTTTTGTGTATTTTTGTGTATGTTATGTCCCTTGTACTTACTGTATGTAAAATCAATTTTTGTTGTTGTTTGTGCATGAATATTGAATATTGAACTTGCCCACTTAATGTAGATTTTTGTAAACTGATGCTTTCAGCCTGTGCTGCTAATCAGTCCTTTATATACCAATTAATAAAAAAAGAATGATAAAAATAAAATAAACTTATGAGTAATTTCTTTCTTTAATACAAAGTGTATGCTATTGTTAGTATTGTGTTAGTTAGTATTCTATTTTGTGTTTGCTTTCAATACATTAAATTTAATGAAAGGGTTTCAGTTTTCAATACTATTCTAATTCTATCTTCAGTCTCACTTTATCTCTTTCTGTGTTTGCATGCAGTTATCCCAGTTATTATTCTATGGATTTAGTTTCAGTCTATAAAACTGATGAGTAGGTATCATTCTTCAATACTAAAAGCTATCTTCAATCCCACTTGTTCTCTTTCTGTGTTTGCATACAATGCATCTAAAGTAAGCTAATGTAATGAAAAGTTATCAGTCTTCATTACTAAGTTAATGCTATCTCCAATCCCAGCTATCACTCTATGAATTTAGTTTCAGTCCATTAAACTTTAGTAGGTATCATTCTTCAATACTAAATCAATGCCATCTCCAGTCCCAGTTGATCTCTTCCTGTGTTTGATTCCAGTGCATTAACTGTGAGAAGGAGGCCATGTACCACTGCTGTTGGAACACGTCCTACTGTAGCATCAGCTGCCAGCAGGTGCACTGGCACCAGGAACACAAGAGACTGTGCAGACGCAAGCGATGAGCGAGCCGAGCACACTCCCTCCTCTAGATGATTGTGATGCATTCTGTATTATCAGCTGCGGTCCGGTTCACTGGCACTAGAGACACAAGAGATTGAAGATGCTAGTGATGATCTTAGAACAGTCAGCCTCATGTCTTAAGCCCTGCCCCCTTTTTGATCCCTCCTCATATATATGCATATGGGCCTGTCTACAGTAATGGGTACATGTCTGTTATATTTACTGTAACATTTGCATAAATCTCGTAAATTCCAATTATTTGTTTTTGTCTCTTAAATAAACCAGCCAGGGAGGGAGGTCAGTATTTGAGTTTATAGCACAAAGACAATGAAATGGGAGGCTGTTGATATGGTGGAGAAGATGAGTGGAAGGATTAAAGAGCTCTAGTTTTGCTCTTTTTATCCAGCTTTGTACAAATGGTGGTCCAGATTTCTCATTCAAAAGAATGTTAGTACTGTACAGGAGATTTTGTTTATGTATGCAGATGAAATACAGAAAATGGTTGATTTTTATTGAAATGTAAATGGCGTTCTATATAGATATCAAGAGAACAAAGTATGACTGGTAAAAGTGGGAGAGATTGATTTGGAAATTAAGAAACAAAAGCAAGGAGAAAAGCAGATTCAACTCTCCCTATCGCATATAGCCGATATCAAGCGATATCACCTCGCGATACCGATATCTGATCGATTGCTGTTGGGATGTATACTTTCGGTAAGAGTTTGGTACTTGTTCAATTCATGCAATAACACACAGAATCTGTAATTTCAACCCTCGTAAACCTCGTAATATTAATACCTCTTCATACACATGGACGAAGGACTTGAAAAAAATACCACCAATCACTCACGGCAATGTTTTTGCCTACCTCAACATTGATTGTGGATGGACTAATGAAAGAATGAAAAGACACAAGCAAGACGATGGCTATAGAATGTTCGTAGACCGGAAGCTCACATCCCAAGAATTAAAGGTAAAAAAAATAGAGCGCCACACGCGTTCAGATTCGGAGAGCTATATGCGATAGGGAGAATAGCTCGAGTGGCTTAAAGATGATTTATGATTAAAAATAATGAAGTCAAAACAAAATTTGGTTAAATTATCAGTTTTGTAGAGAAATGCTATTTTCTTATTGTGTGTGAATATATGTGTCATATATGATTGAACAAAAATACATGGAGGTATGTATATAGAAAAGAGATATTGGTCAGAGATGTGTTGAAAATATGTACATGTATAGTCTTGATACTTTTGCACTAGTACTTTAAAAAATACTGATAGAAGTTTTGCTCAGAAAATGAACACATTGATTTTTAAACCGCATATGTCATTTCTGTAACAAGTATCAGCTTTTATTTATATGCTAATTCATTGTGTGCCAATTACATTTATTCTGTTTGGTGTATGGTTGCTTCTAAACATATTTGTTATTCATATCGGTTGAGTTAAAATCTTTGTTTTATTATGATTTCTTGATAATTTCTTAGTTGTTTTACAGCCTTGGTTCACCCTGATGGTAACACCTAAATCTATTGGGAGCTGCACATTGGCACATGGATATATGTTTGCTGTGGTTATTGTGTAGCAATCAGTTTGTCTTCAATGTTTTTGTCATACCCTCTGTATCAAGTGTAGTGGTGTGTGCAGTTAGAGCCCATGAAATGGTATATGTTACAAGTTCTTACTCATGACATACAATGTATGTACAGTAGCAAGAAATGTTCATGTAAGTCAAAATGCTACATGTGACCTTGTGTACTTCTCGATATTAAGTTTCATTAAGGTCTTTGTTTTGTCTGAACTTAGAAAAACAATATTTTCATTTTTCAGTGAAAGACAAACGTGAGAAATTGGCTCTTCTTGTATTTGTTTCTAATGGAAAGTGGAGAACAAGTTTCATTGTACATGTATTTGTAGCTTACAGGTGTTACATTTATTTTCCTATCTTTTTGTCACTAATTCTTTTGTTTGTACATTTGTAACAATAATTTCCATTGCATGGCCAGATTGTGTCAAAGAAATCAACTGAAATAAATGTTCCTCCATGTATATGTGATGAAAGAGCTTGGACCATGAAATGGACACGTGAACTTTTGCTTTTAATTGTAAGCATTGGTTTGTTATACACTTTAGTTTGCATAGCTTTGTTTTTGTCATGAAAACGCCATGTTTCATCATGGTACTGTATCTAATGTGGATAACATGTAAGTTTTACCTAGTATGTTAATTTGTGTAGCTTTTGTTAGACACATGTATGTAAGTATTACACATTGTATTACAAAAGAAAGCGTAGAGAAGGAAGTGCCAGATTACCGAAACGTTGGGGGAATGAAAGCATATTGAAGATTGTTTATCTTGTCGCTCATCCCCCTTTTGATTGTAGACGAGACTACGAAGCAGAATGTACTACAATTACTATTTACCACAGAAAATTTAAGTGGCAATATTTCATGCTTATGATTGCCTTAAAACAGTATTGTTTTTAGGGATTTATGGAATAATTATATGAGGGTTTCCTACATGCATGGATGACAGCTGAACCACATATACAGTGCAGGACTTTGCTTGAAAGTGCGTGTTGATGCGATGCAATGTGATGCAATGCGATGCAAATCTACAGTATTTACATGTTATGTCAATAGGAGGGGGATTTATTGCCAATCGAGTTGTATCTCACTCATATATCATTTCATTTACTCTAAAGTTTTGTAAGTAGTAGCTGAGTCTACTAGCTTTGGTTAGTGTTGCCTCCATTTCTTTATTAGATGTCGGGATCATGTCAAAATTTTAACTGGATTATTGCTCTCCAACTTGTTGTAGTTCTTTTTCTGCTTTACTTGTTAAGTGAATGGGAAGGCTTGTTGAAGAATGGTTAAAGAGCCATTTCACGCAATATTGAGGCCCCCGGTTTGAAACCTGGCATTGGGGTCATTCCTTTTGCCATGTGATTTTTGACTCCTTCTTTGCTTCTGTCCCTTTCTATGTCCTTCTCTTTTAATTTTTTTTTTCATATTTTTCTCACCCCTTAAACATTGCTTTATTGATTAATTTATTACATTTTGTAAGCACAAACAAATACCAGACTGGCAAGTCTCTGAAATGTTAGTATGGCTTAGCTGTGACTATAAGCTTTCTTGCCTTTGTCTCGTAAGTAATAGATGATGGCACCACGCATGTGCAAAGCCTGACTGCATGTGCATGGTTTAGCATAGACAGACCACCTAACACTTCTCCACACAAATGTCTAATTCATATTTTATCATTATTTGCTCTGGGGGAATAGTTTTCAATGAAATAGCGAAGCATTGCATCAGCACAGATATGGTCACATTGCATTGAGACGAGTGTAGTAAGCAACTCCTTCTTAACCCCAATCAGGCCACAACATTTTGCACAATCATTCTAAAACGTGATAAGATGTTACTGCAAGAATTCAATATTTTTTTCTTTGTAGTCTTGCGCAACTTTTGATACCAAAATCGCGATGACTGGGTATATCATCGTGAAGTTGCATTATTTTTGACAGACAATGTCATGCCAAATTTGATTCATTTTGGTGATTTTGTGTACAAGCCCAATGGAAAGTGTCTTCTTTCATATAATTCACAAAAAATAAATTATTTCTCATTCTTATTTCAATTAATGTATGTTGCCCTTTTCATACATGTAGCTCATTCATGGTGTGTTATGAGTTTTAATTGGAAAAAAAACACATTAAAAAACAAAAGTAAACAAAGAAAGAAAAACATAAGAAATTTACAAAACAAGAAAAACCAAGGGGAAAATGTGGCTTTTGGAATTTTCTTATGTTACAAACTTATCAATCAGATCATAAAGAAGATTACCAGTACTTTTTGTTCACTACATAGGTATAGGGGGAAAATAAGAAATATGTGCATAAATTTGCATAATTAATTTAAAATAGATTTGAATTACAAATGAAAATCTACTTATGCAAACTTAAAAGACTACATCACAAGTGATGAATGTGCCAAATTTTGTGTCCGTCGCATGTTCTGTTGCAGAGATCAGAGTGGGGATAGGTGGGGGGGGGGGGGGGGGGGGAGGGCAGTAATAGGCAGACTCCAAATACCCCAGCATGATTCAGGTTTACTGGGAAGACAACAAACCTTCAAAAGGGTAATCATGAGCAACCTCAACCCTCTTGAGTTTGAAACTTTTAAAAACCCTTTATTTTGATGAAAAAATAAAACTGGATATTTTGACAAAGATGGAACCGGACCTGTTATGTAAACATAAGAAGTTAAACCAATTTTAACCAAACTTGATACAAAGATAACCACTTTTACATAGACTGATTAGATTGGAAGTCAAGAACTAAGAGGTCAAAGGTCAATGCCAAACTTGGTTAAAAATGGCCCCCAAATGATATTTTGTGCACGTACTAGAAACTGAATGGTTTGATTCAAACTATGAATTAATTGGTACATGTTCAAACAAACCTTCACCTTTTTTGAGCATAGAAGATGAACCAGATGAAGCTAACAAATAAATGGAGGCATAGTTATCCAGTCGAATTGCTCTAGATTTGTTAAAGATGTAGAGTGAAAGCAACCACCAGAGTTGCATGTGATAAAGTTCTGTTTCAGGGACAACTTCAAATTATGTGCCTTTTATTTGACTTCATGGTATTATGTAATAAATGTAATCTTGAAATATACATCTCTTTGATATTCTTTACATTCCTTTTTAATACATTTTTATTCTTTATTTAGAGCTACATGGAGTCAAACTTGTGTGGAAGTTGCCCCCCCAAAGAAGTGTATTACGTTAGTCAAGATTATTTAATGGATCTGGTGTTCGAGTTAAATGTGTAACTGTAAAAACGGTAATTTTTCGCTTAACATTTACTTTTACTCTTTTCGCGCAACACAGACCAAGCGCAAATTTAACATCACCACAAATTTAAAACCATCCTGCTATGTATATTAAGCTGGCTAGCCTACTAGAATTTTGGTGTTACTAGTACTAGCATTCAAATTGCTTTAAAAAATAGCATGTTGGATAACAAAGCTTTTCTATCTGCATCTCATCAGCTTATCACATCAGATATGAACAAGTTACAAGGAGAACCAACTATTTATACTGAAAGCTAAGGTTGACCTCTATTGTTAGAACAGATGCAATGCCAGGACAAATTTCTTTTGTCTGCACAAAAGGGGTCTCTGGACTTTATTAACGCTGCTTCTAAGTACCTGAGATGAGGCATACTTCAGGCCCTATTAACAGTGAAGAACTGGTCGTCTGAATAGATTTGTGCACACATTGGGTTAGTGAGTAAATGCTACCCAATGGCTGAGTCACATTTCGTATTGACAGGTCTACCTGCAGTCAGATCTGACTTGCAAGCACGGGTTGGTTGAGCGCGTTGATTAACTAAGTGTTTGCGTACTAGCATTCAACTCATGTGATGTGTTACACACCCATAATCTCTTAAGTTCTGTTCAAATGTTAATGATGCCTTATTGTGGACTTTGTTGATGATTTTAATGCTTAGGGTGGATTTGTTTGTAACAAGTATTTCTTGAGCGCAGAAATAATGTCCTGCAAAGGTAAAGGTGTGCAAAAATTATTGGTTTTACAATATTTTGCCTGGATCAAGAAATTGTTAAAAATGTGTGTACCCTGTACCTGTTCAGAAAAAAACATATTCCAAACATGTATGTTTTAAAGGTAAGGAGTAATAGTGGTCAACATGACGAGGCCCATAGAGTATGGAAAACCACTCTGCCATGACCATGAGTCACATTTTTGTTTTGATTTCAGAATGCCAGGAAGGAATCATCTACAAATAAAAAGAAATGGCTGAAATTTAACAAAATCTGGACCCTATGAGGACAGCAGAACATACTAAACACTACTACTTCTCCTTACTTTTAAGTTTATAATGGTCATATCCAAAATAATTTTTGTTGTTGTTGCTGCCATACACGTGGAAGACTTCTTTTCCTCTTTGTATTGGATAGAAATAAAGGAAAACAAGCTGTATTTTTTTTTTATACTTGCATACTTAGATATCGTTTTATATTACATGTGAGGTATTTTAGAAGTATAAAGAAATCATTAATGTTCAAGTTCTAAACTATCAACTCCAAGAGGAACATGATGCCAAAAAGTTTGCTGTGTTGAGTACATGAAACAAGTTGGATTATTCTCAACTTAATAGTGATACAAGATCAAAAGATGAACATTTCTCCAGATTACGCTCAAACTTATGTAATTTGCCTATATTGCTTTAATGAAACCATTTTATTTGGTGATTTTTCTGAACTTTTATGGACAGAAAAAGCTCATAACAAAATGTAGCAGCAGAGGCATGTGTAGGGTAAAGAAAGCTCTTGTTTCCATGGTGATGGCTTTTACAGTTTAAAATATGTTTAGTTTTGTAGCAATATAAATATTACAAGGAACATTTTCAAGAGACATGCAAATCTATGATTGTACTCTGTGGTAATCTATTATCTGGTGCCGTGTGAATATGTTATATGTGTGAAAACAGCGCTTTGTAATGAAAAATGTCGTTTTTCAAAGACAAAGATAAATCTAGCTCAGATTCTCTCCTCACTGTTTAAATCACTCATTTTGCTTTGCCCTCCTCTCTGTCTTTCTCCCTCCCCTCCTCATGTACACTGTCACACACCCCTCTCACCTTTCATATCTCACTTTCATCACATCCTCTCTCCCATCTTCTGCTGCCTGTCTTACAAAAATTGCAAAGTCGTTAATGGGTTTTCTGCAGTTTTAATAAGAATAAACAAATACAATGTAATATACACACATCCATGGGATAAATAATGACATCTGTGGAGTACCAAAGTGTGACGTCATATGGGCATGTTGTCAAGTCAACTGGTTCCAGCCCACTAGAAAATGGTGCACCACCAAATATGGGCATGTTGTGAAGACATCTGGTTCTAAACTATGTAGGTAGAGCAAAATTCAGTGATCATAGCGGGGATTCTTATTTGGAGTGCCTGACCACTTGCTCGCTAGAAAATGACAGACCAGTGAAACTCTCACCTGAGCAATGTTTTTTAGAACCAGAAACCGGTGTAACAATGGGTATGACAACACCACTTCGGTACTCTTTGGATATGAAGATATCACTACGGTACTCTATATGCAAGCATACACAACACGAACATTAAAGGCGATGTAAAAGGTACAATCACAGAGGGAGGGAATGCTAAGGCCACTTGCCAGAATGCCACCTGTCCTTGGGCCTTTCACACTTTTTTGCCTCTTGCTGAGGTGAAGGATTTGCAGGCCTTGCCGCAAGAGAAAGCCCTTACCACCTGTCCTTGGGCCTTTCACACTTTTTTGCCTCTTGCTGAGGTGAAGGATTTGCAGGCCTTGCCGCAAGAGAAAGCCCTTGTGTCAAAGTGCATTGGCCAACCGCTTCCACATGAACATATCTTATGGCAGCATTTATAGAGGGCGCTAAGCAGACACTCTGACGCACAAATCATGAGGACGTGGAAGCAAAAGGACCCTGTTGCATAAAATTTACCATTAATAGTAACTCTGCCATTACCGGTAATAGTAACTATTATATCCCTCATTAATATATTCTAGTCCGTTGATTGGTTGAAAGGGTGTCACATGACCACAAATAGATGAACTATTTGAAGGAAGAGAGCTCAGAGGGAAGAAAAGTACTATTTCGTGACGTCAGAGGGAAAAAAAGTACTATTTCGTGACGTCATGCCAAAAATAGTCTTATTTTTCCCTCTGGACTATCGATATCTGGGCTATCGGTGATCGATACAATTTTCATCGATTCATCCCAGGTAAATGCGCGACCTGCAAAATCTACGCGATACATTTCTTTCCTGCTGCCTAAATGATGTTTTAGCAGAAAATCATTTGGCGCGCTGCCGGAACACCCGCGGTGCTGCGGCCGAGGTGCAACTTGAATTTCCCTTGGTTTGCTCAAGCCGCAGGAAATAACAAAACATCTGAATCGGGCTCCTGCGTTCGGAGCTTAGAGCATGGGCACTATATTACAAGGCCCATTGTTAGGATTAAATAAATGAACAAAGAATATATTAATGAAGGATATAAAACAAATATTTCATGATCTTTCATGATCAAAATAGTACCGCACGCCCTCCACTTAACCTTGGGGCAAATAGATTCCACAAGATCCCTCATGGTCATGAAATATTTGTATACCATGACAACATGGAAAGAATGAAAAGAGAATAAAAGATGGATGTTCATTTATTCTATAAGATTTCCCCACAACACTTTTTAGCTTTAGTTTTTGATGTTGAAAACCAAAAAATAAATATTGGGAGGGGAAAAGAATTTGTGCTATCTTACTACAGTTAAAATGAACTGTATCTTGTCAACCTTAACCTTATCAAACAATGTATTTAGAATCAAGCCCTTATAAAACAAAATTCCCCTACTGAAGATCTATATGGAATACTGTATACACCATATATTTCGTGAGTCTAATTTTTTTGCGAATCAGGACTTTTCGACAATTTCACGAATGGTTAAATTTGGGATCGTGGAGTGCTAGTACTATTACTACATGTGCTTGTGCACATCGTATCCATATTTTTGCGTGTTGTTAAATTCGCGAATAGCACCGGACTTGCGAAACTCGCGAAAATAAAAACCCCGCGAAATATATGACGTATACAGTTGCCATGTTTAAACAAAACCATTTCAAACTGGCACTTCCTACCAAAGCTGCCCTTGTTTGACGAACAGCACTATCAAACAATTGAATCACTATTGTGCTGATGAACAATGACTGATATAGTTATAGACGACTTCATGGCTTCCCAGGCTCTCTCGATTTCCATGGAGACCTTCTTTCCCCCAACCACCAACAGCACTCAAGTGTCCTTCACCAAAGATATTCACTGTCATAACACTATCTTGCTTCACCCAGGATTTCTCATTTACAATGTTAACCTTATCCTAAACCTAATCCTGGATATCAACAGACCTCGTACATCTAGAGGGCCTTGAAATTTGTGGTGGTGAGTGGCAAGCTGGTGCAGATCAGAGGGATGGGGGCAGCTGGTTCATTCAATGGAGACAATACAGACTTCTTGTTTCACTCACTATCATCCTTATCAAAGAGACTTGATGTTGTTCTGGGTATCTTCTTTGGCCGCCCAGGTTTTCTGCGTTTCCGTGGAGACTCCTCCATCCCACTACCATTTGCTCCTTCCAAAAGTCCTGGTAACGCATCTGGCTGGTCAGCAGATGCTGTATCGGGCTGCACTCGTTTCCGTGGTGATTCCCGTCTCTGTTTTTTCTCAACCAACCAGCCTTCTTCTCCTTCCGTCCTTATTCCTTCAGCCCCTCCTCTTCCTCTATCCTGTTGATCAGAGTCATCCCTCTTCCTCTTCCTCTTGCCTATGCTTGAGGGATGGTCAGAGTCAGTTGTTGAGGAAGGGACTTTCTTCTTTCTACCTCCCCGTTTGGTCGGAGTTATAGGAGCCATGTCGTCCAACTCGCCTCCAGCACCAGCACTCGAGGTTTCTCCCTTCGTGTCCCGCTTCCTCAAAGTCCCATCGTCGGATGTTCCCGCTGTGGTCCAACCCGTCTCAGTATCTGATTTTCCAATTTTCCCTTTCTTCTGCTTCTTTTTCTTTCTTGTTTTA